>CM029601.1:78873206-79177757 GCA_017311375.1 Mytilus coruscus
TACCTGCGCATTAACGAGTCTTTCTGTTCAGCTACGTGTTACTTCTAGATAAGAATATCTTAATTGCAAAAAATAGTTGTTTCATTAATCTGTTTTACAAGAATAATATATGAAGTATACTCAAGTAGTGATTTTAGTACCGATCTAAGAGTACTCACAGTTACTGAAAGATTTTTAAAAGCCAATAACAACTAATTTATAAATCATGTTCCCCCCAGACTATCAATCAAAATATATCCAACAGATTTAGTGTGAAGACGTAAACAAAGTATGACCTTGTGAAATGCCAAAATATAAGTACATAATACCGACAGGATGCAGGACTGGTTGGTGCCTATTCAGTTTAGTTTGAGCTCTGTTTTCCAGTACTGTTTTATTAAATTTGTTTTTGTACATTTTTTTGTTTCAATTACAACGTATTTTTACCCACAAAAATTCTAAAGATATACTTATTTTTATAGATATGTACAGGTTAGGAAAGGATGCTGTTTTCAAGTTTTGTAGAGCCGTTCAGCGCGTACCTCAGTTCGAGTTAGCGCTTGAAAAATGGAAGCGGTTAGAGAAAGATATACGGGTTGAAGAAGCGAGGGAATCAGAATTTACTAAGGAAATAGGTATTGATTAAGTTTACATATATTTTCGCATGTTATCCAGTCCTATATCTTGATCTGTTGTAAGTGAAAATTTCATATCTTCCTTTTATTTTTCAGATTAGTCATATTAGACACAATATAAACTCTTTAACAAAACTTAGGCAGTGTATGTTCCTTGTGCACCTCGTCCTTCATATGGAATACCAGAAATGTAAATTTAACTTTATTCTTCATGTTGAACAAATCTTTAAATGCAATAAAGTTTTTACCTTTGCCAACTGAAGTTTTGAAAAATATAAAAAAAAGAAATAAAAAGGTTTGAGAACTTCTGTAAACCAGACCATTTTGCGTTGTTATTTTGTATTTTCAAAACTTGCCACATTCTGCTTACTGTAATTGTTTGTTAGTTGTTTATTTGTATGTACGCAGTTTTTACAAAAACTTTTTATTTTACATGTAGGAAGGTATAGATATGATGACACACAGACAAATGGAAACGATATGTCGATTTTCAGCAGGGATTTTCCTGCAGCTAAACAAAGTGTACCCAAATTTAGATTTACCTTTGGTGAGTGGGAAAATCTTGCAAGAAATATAACAGAGGCAAAAAAAAGTTATATAAGGGATATATTTAAGGAACATTTAAAAGCAGCAACAGAAGGAAACTCTAGCTCAGCACCAGAGGGCAATTGTAGGGCAGCAACAGAGGGAAATTCCAGCGCAGCAAAAGAGGGGAATTCCAGGGCAGCAACAAAGGGAAATTCCAGGGCAGCAACAGAGGGAAATTCCATCGCAGTAACAGTGGGAAATTCCAGGGCAGCATCAGGGGGAAATTCCAGCTTAGCAACAGAGGCAAATTTGAGAGCAGCAAAAGAGGGACATTCAAAGGCAGTAACAGAGGGTAATTCCAGCGAAACAACAGAGAGACATTTCTTAGCAGCACAAGAGGGACATTCCAGGGCAGCAACAGAAAGAATTTCCATCGCAGTAACGGAAGGAAATTCCAGCGCAGCAGCAGAGGGAAATTCAAGCACAGCGACAGAGGGAAATTCCAGCGTAGCAACAGAGGGAAATTCAAGCGCAGCAACAGAAGAAAATTTAAGCGCAGCAACAGAAGGATATTCCATCGCTGCAACAGACGACAATTCTAGCGTAACAACAGAGGGAAATTCAAGCGAAACAACAGAGGGAAATTCCATTGCAACAACAGAAGGAAATTCCAGTGTAGCAACAGAGGGTAATTCCAGCGTAGCAACAAACGAAAATTCCATAGCAACAACAGAGGGAAATTCCAGCGTAGCAACCGAGGGAAATTCCAGCGCAGCAACAGACGGAAATTCCAGCGTAGCTACAGAGGTAAATTCTAGCGAAGCAACAGAAGAAAATTCCAGTGCAGTATTAGAGGGAAATTTCATCGCAGCAACAAAGGGAAATTCCACCGCAGCAACAGAGGGAAATTCCAGGGCAGAAACAGAAGGAAATTCCAGCACAACAAAAGAGGGAAATTCCAGCGCAGCAATAAAGGGAAATTACAGCGTAGCATTAGAAGGAAATTCCATTGCGGCAACAGAAGGAAATTCCATTGCAGCAACAGAAGGAAATTCCATTGCAGCAACAGAAGGAAATTCCAGAGTAGCAACAGAGGGAAATTCAAAAGCAGCAACAGAATCACACATTGGTATCGAAAAGGCAACAGCAGAATATATTAGGACAGGAACAAAAGAGGAAAACAACAAACCAAACGACTTTATACACGCCACGGCACAAAAAAAAGATACCAGTGACGCAGACACGAACGAATTAAAAACAACAGAAGATCAGGACGCTTCCATGATCACACCAGGTATACTCACAACTGCATGAACCTAAAACATTTTGTTCAATTGAATTCTTAAATCGGATTTTGTTTACTGTTAATCTCTACGCTTCGCACTTCGTAATATTATTTCATTTTGTATGTGTCGATATTAAAGAAACTGTTAACACAAGCAACTTTATCAGAAGTACTTATATCAAATAGAAAATTGACAGCATAACCTTAGACTGGCATCTTGTATCTTTTTATAGATTCACGATATGTTGTATTATTCTATAAGTAAAAGTATTAATCGATATTTCAATAATGACAGTCGTCGTAGCCGTAGTAGTAGTAGCAGTAGTAGTGCTTATGACCTTTTGCTACTCATGATCATAGTTAATTGACAATATTAGTATCTAAGAAGGGCTTGATCAATTCCCTGTTCAAGAAAAAAAAAAACAATTGTTAATACCTTTTACCCATTTCACATGTGGTCTTCTTTTTTTCCTTTTTTCTTATAAATATATTTTGATTTAACTTTTCAGACTACATTTATTGAGCATAATGAGTTTTGATGTTTAAGGTTCTGTGATAACGAAGATTAAAGGGAAGATAATAGGAGTGAACCCATTTCTCATTAAGACTGTCATCGATTATAAATATCGGGTACGTAACACTGAACGAGAGTAAAAACCTGCCTACAGATATCGGGTACGTAACAGTGAACATGAGTACTCTCCTATCAACAGTGACCCAGAACGTGAGTGGAAACCTGCCCACAGCTATCGGGTACGTAACATTGAACGCAAGTACTTTCTTGACCACAGCTATCGGGTACGTAACATTGAACGCAGGAACTTACCTGACTACAACTATCGGGTTCGTACGACTGAACAAAAGTCATGCAGAATTTCAATAAGTATTTAGCTACCAGCTAGGGCTTAAGAAAAATTCACTTTTTATATTAGTCTCACATTGTAAATATATCCTGATACAAACAAATAATTAGCATGTTAATGATATAAGAGATAAACAGATATTAAAGTTGGTCACTATAGTGAAACTTCCAAAACTTTAATCCATAATTGCATGATTAATACACGAGAAACCTTACGTTTTTATATAATCTTACTTTTTTGAATATACAAGTAAATGAAATCAAATATAGTTAAAACAAACCAATCTGACACCTCAGACGTAAGAGAACAAACAGAGATAAAAACCTACGCTGCACAATACAACGTTTAACTTAAAGTCCTTTCACTGCAGGAAACAATTCAGACAAAGAAAGTGCAAAAGCAGCAGGAACAGAGTGAAAACGGACAGAAACTTGAGACGAAAAAAGAAGCGAAATTAAAGGAGAAAAGGGTTAAAGAAGAAGAAAGGATATTTAAGGAATACATGAAGGTAGCTGATAGGAGAATGAAAAAATACACAAAGGAAAGCAGGAGACAGTGGGAAAGGGAAGTAAATGAAAACAAAAAGAAATTGAAAACTGCACAAAAGGAACAAGCAAGACAGGAAAATAAAGAGACAAAAGACAGAAAGAAATTAGAGAAAGGTATTTTCTACAACCTACGGGTTAGCATACAAGTTGTTGTATTGCTTTTAATATGGTTATTCAAATGTTTCATTGTTTTTAGATAGATTTATTATATCTGGTCTTATTAAGTCTTATTAAGTCTTATCTATATAGATCTAATTTAAGAACAAAAATCACTCTGTTTTTATTACTGTATAGGTATAAAACCTAACACAATCTCTTAGATAGATATAAGAAGATGTGGTATGAGTGCAAATGAGACAACTCTCAATCCAAGTCAAAATTTATAAAAGTAAACCATTATAGGTCAAAGTACGGTCTTCAACACGGAGCCTTGGCTCACACCGAACAACAAGCTATAAAGGGCCCCAAAATTACTAGTGTAAAACCATTCAAACGGGAAACCCAACGGTCAAATCTATATAAAAACGAGAACGAGAAACACTTATGAACCATATCAACAAACGACACTACTGAACATCAGATTCCTGCCTACAGATATCGGGTACGTAACAGTGAACATGAGTACTCTCCTATCAACAGTGACCCAGAACGTGAGTGGAAACCTGCCCACAGCTATCGGGTACGTAACATTGAACGCAAGTACTTTCTTGACCACAGCTATCGGGAACGTAACATTGAACGCAGGAACTTACCTGACTATAACTATCGGGTTCGTACGACTGAACAAAAGTCATGCAGAATTTCAATAAGTATTTAGCTACCAGCTAGGGCTTAAAAAAATCACTTTTATATTAGTCTCACATTGTAAATATATCCTGATACAAACAAATAATTAGCATGTTAATGATATAAGAGATAAACAGATATTAAAGTTGGTCACTATAGTGAAACTTCAAAACTTTAATCCATAATTGCATGATTAATACACGAGAAACCTTACGTTTTTATATAATCTTACTTTTTTGAATATACAAGTAAATGAAATCAAATATAGTTAAAACAAACCAATCTGACACCTCAGACGTAAGAGAACAAACAGAGATAAAAACCTACGCTGCACAATACAACGTTTAACTTAAAGTCCTTTCACTGCAGGAAACAATTCAGACAAAGAAAGTGCAAAAGCAGCAGGAACAGAGTGAAAACGGACAGAAACTTGAGACGAAAAAAGAAGCGAAATTAAAGGAGAAAAGGGTTAAAGAAGAAGAAAGGATATTTAAGGAATACATGAAGGTAGCTGATAGGAGAATGAAAAAATACACAAAGGAAAGCAGGAGACAGTGGGAAAGGAAGTAAATGAAAACAAAAGAAATTGAAAACTGCACAAAAGGAACAAGCAAGACAGGAAAATAAAGAGACAAAAGACAGAAAGAAATTATAGAAAGGTATTTTCTACAACCTACGGGTTAGCATACAAGTTGTTGTATTGCTTTTAATATGGTTATTCAAATGTTTCATTGTTTTAGATAGATTTATTATATCTGGTCTTATTAAGTCTTATCTATATAGATCTAATTTAAGAACAAAAATCACTCTGTTTTTATTACTGTATAGGTATAAAACCTAACACAATCTCTTAGATAGATATAAGAAGATGTGGTATGAGTGTAAATGAGACAACTCTCCATCCAAGTCAAAATTTATAAAAGTAAACCATTATAGGTCAAAGTACGGTCTTCATCACGGAGCCTTGGCTCACACCGAACAGCAAGCTATAAAGGGCCCCAAAAATTACTAGTGTAAAACCATTCAAACGGGAAACCCAACGGTCAAATCTATATAAAAAACGAGAACGAGAAACACTTATGAACCATATCAACAAACGACAACTACTGAACATCAGATTCCTGACTTAGGACAGGTGCAAACAATTGCAGCGGGTTTAAACGTTTTAATGGTACCCAAACCTTCACACTTATCTGAAACAATAGTGTAACATCACAACATAGAAAGACACACTATAAAATATCAATTGAAATGGCTTAACTCAATCAAAAGACATATTAACACCAGTGAACATACACTGAACAAATAAATTTGATCAATGATACAATGTAAATACAAAATAAATGTTTTTTTTTAATTTATACCCGTCTTATCCAGAAATTAAGAAGAAAGAAGTAACAAAAGAGAAAAATTACAGTATAAACATGGTAATTCATGAAAACATGGACATTGCCACGAAGAAGAGTGAAGTTGTAGTCATTGATTTTAATGACGATGTGAAGGAAAGTCCCAACAAAGAAGATACGACAAATACAATTGGTGCAAGAATACAAGCTCTATTTACATCTCTGTTTTGTGTTTAGACATTTAAGAAAATGTTTCAGCATATGGTTTTTATTTATAGTAATATGTCAGTATGATCTGAGTACATTTATACTTCTTAACTGTTTTTCCCCCATATAACTCATTTTATATTTGCATTACCTTTTTCATAGCTTTGTACTTCAGTTACTTCTACTTCAATTACAAATAACAAATATATGTCTTCGATCTCAATATTGATTTTTAATTAAAAAAAACTTTGTTATTACAACCGTTGTTACTTACCAAGTTGTGTCCAACATATCTCATATACACAAGGATTTCTCACTATACAAATCCTTGATATACATTAAGCAAATTTAATAGCACAACATAGCACTGGTGTAATAATTCATGTAAAACAATATCAAATCACTCCGACAGAGAAGCGATCAATATGCAGTAACAGGGTTTTTATGCAAGATATCACTGAAGAGACATTGATTGTCGAAATGCGCATCTGGTGCAGAAAAATTGTACCGTTTATGTTATCATATCAACATTTTCCTTAATTATTCACTTCTCTGATATAACAAACCAACAATAGCTGTACTAATTTGAAACTTGATGGTCCCTTCCGATAAATAAAGTTAACAAGGAACGAGCTGTCAAATTGACAGCAAAATAGATTTTCTAATCTGTCAAGGACCATAAATCCTGAATGGCAACAACAACAAAAAAATAATCGTCAATTTCAAAATTGACCCTCATTTTGTTATTAGTGACAGCATATTAAGATTTTAAGAGCATTGGTTGAACAATTTATAAGTAATTGCACGGAAACGAAATAAAGTGCCATTTTTCAATATATCAAGAACCATAATTCCTGAACAGTAAAAGTGAAAATCGTTAATATTGACCTCCATTTTATCATTAGTAACTACACATCATATTTTGATTAACCATTCGTAGAAGGGTTCATAATTTATTAAACGGAAATCACATAAAGTGCCATTTTCCAATATACTAAGGACTATAACTCATGAACGGTAAATGTGAAAATCGTCAATTTCGAATTTACCTCTATTTTGTCATTAGCATCAACATATTAAAATTTGAAAAAGCATTGGTTTACGGTTCATAAGTTATTGCATGAAAAATTGTGGCAGCCGGAAAACCCAGTTAAAAGTGGATCTTTCGTGTGGTGTATTTCTTAAACCTGGTCCTATTTTATAGTGATGGTCCTCTTATATATATGATTATAAGATGTGGTATGATTGCCAATGAGGCAACTATCCACTAATGACTGAATAACTATGTCTAGTCCATTTTACAAAATGAAAAGTGTATCAAGTTAATGAATAAACATATGAGAAATTGAAATATAACGCATTCTGTTGAACTTTCCCAATTATGAAACCTCAACCTTTACACCCAAAAAAGGCAAAAAACAGAAATTTTATAAAAAATGAAACGGAGAGCGAAGAGTTTGACAAACTAAATATTCAAGTCATACATGTTTGTTTTTGATAACAAACATAATATAAAATATGTGTACTTACTGCATGTTCATTTGAAGAGTAGAACAAAAAATATGTGACAGTCATCTCAAATTAAAACAATCAACAAGGCCCTAATGTGACCTCTATTATTTCTAGCTTGAAATTAAAATAAGTATTTAATGATTATTATCACAATAGATCATAGTATAAAGAAATACTTGATGGAAACATGTTTATATTTATTTATAAAATTTAGGTATCACAATCTTTATATGACATGTATCCCGATTTCACAATTAGTATATCAATTTCAATTTGCCACTAAAACAATAAAAACAGACCCTTTTCAATTTCAATTAGTTTTCAAAACCAGAAACCCACAACTTTGATACTTTACAGAGCATATTTGTACTTTGCTGAAGACAGATTGTGATTCCCGCAATAAGAATATGGGGAATTTCTACTGTTCCCTCAAGGGCAAAAATTCAACTCAACGAAGAGCAAAGGGTTTTATTTTGTTTTGTAAGTTGTTATCATATGAAGTTATAACCCATCTACGAAGTTGAGCGGGGTATGTAGTTTTTTACCCGTCCGTCAGTGTTTTTGGTCTCTAAATGCTAACTTTTATACTTTAGATAGAATTGGATATATGGTCATATATAATGAGAGGAAGATCCCTATTGGGTTTGAGTCAATACGTCCAAGGTCAAGGTGATAGATACTAAACTAGATTGAAATTGTTCACAAAAGGGGTTTCGTATGCTAAACTAAATACAACGTTTACATTGCAACCTTACTTGGATGTATGATCACATTTAAAGATAAAAAGATCCTATTGATTTTAAAGTCACCACATGAATGTCAAGGTAATAGTTACTAAAAGAAATCAAAATATGAGAAAAAAAGTTGTTTGCAGATGCTAAATACTACATATGGGATTAAAACTTTTGTTGGCTATATGGTAATGTATAATAATAGGAAGGTCCTTAATGATTTTTTAAGTTGTTAGGTCAAAGGTCAATGTCAAACTTACTGGAAAATATATTTTTCAATACAATATCACTGTTTAGAATGATGACTGAAAAGAATCATAACTTAAGGTAACAGAAAAAACGATGCCATCGAGTCATTAAAAGCTTTTGTCCTTTATATTGAGAAGGGTAATGGCGTGGAGTATGTGGGCTGGTTTACTAAAGGTCATTTAATTTCTTATCTGAAAATATCAAGGCAAAATCTATTACCTATATAACTTTCTAAAAAATGCACTAGTCTATCTGAGAAATATGCTGCAATTGATAAGTTATTAAAGAAATAAAGAATCTGTAATGTTGTGAGTGGATAAGTTATGCATAATCCCGCCACATTCTTTATGTGCCTGTCCCAAGTCAGGTGCTTGTAGTTCAGTGGTTGTCGTTGGTTCATGTCTGTCATATTTGTTTTTCGTAAATTGTTTTGTTATAAATTAGGCCGTTAGTTTTCTCAATTGAATTGTTTCATATTTTTCATGTTGGGGTCTTTTATAGCCGACTATACGGTATGGGTTTTTCTCATTGTTGAAGGCCGTACGGTTGCCTATAACTGCTCGCATCCACTTTATTTGAACTTATTTGAACTTTGGTGGATAGTTGTCTCATTGCCAATCATACCTCATCTCCTTATTTTTAAAATAATTATTTCAGCAATCAAACAAAACTGGCACAACATTGATTTTGCTACAGAAAAAGAGCAATGGTTTCTTAGTTATTTATGGAACTGTCAATAAGTTTTTATTTGCTGCTATCTGTGGAGTTTATAACAATAAAATCCCACACTTGCTAACATACAAAGACAAGGAACAGCATTTGTTATCTTTTTTCGTCATATCAAAGTTAAAGTAAGCATGTCAAGATGGATCAAATCCTAACACTTCACCAGAACTTTACTTAAATATGACATACCAGTATAATAAACAAACTGTACGGATCTATGCATTTTCGTAGTCACAAATTCGTTTTCCTTTCCTTGTTATGGCATCACCAAAAGCGATTATCAAATGAATTTTTGTCGCCACGAGAAACACAACGAATCGTATCTGTGGAGCAGGACTTGCTTTCCCTTCTTATTTTTAAAGGATTAGTGCTGAGACTACTTAGTCGGGATTGTGTTGTTCAAACTTTTTCTTTGTAGTGTTAACTTAACCGTTGTTTGTCTAGCCTCTTTTCGTCAACGTATTGCATCTAGGTACTTATTTATACAAAACACAAGTTAAATTAGGATTACAAAACGAACATAAACAAAAAAACATTTTTCAAGAGTGTAATCCATTATTAAGTAATATGTGTCAAATAAAAAGTAATTAGTGTGAATAATGTATGACAAATAAAGTCTATTAAAAGAATTGTATTTTATGTTCAAAATTTCAGGACAATGACTTATAATTACTAAAAATAGCATAACAAATTGTGGATTCTAAATAATAAGATGCAAAAACACCTGACTTGGTACAGGCATTTCCTTATGTAGAAAATGGTGGATTAACTCTGGTTTTATAGCTAGCTAATCCTCTCACTTGTACGACAGTCGCATATAACTCCATTATTTTGACAATAATGTGTGAACAAAACAAACAGACATAATAGGTAAAAATGTCAAAAATAAGGAACAGCAGTCAGCATTTTGTTATAATCTTAATCACTATAATAACAAACAAATATGTCAACAAAGAAAACAAAATGGCATAAAGACACAGCACATAAGCAAAATGAAAGACAAAAATAGCACTGTAACACAATGGCGGGATGTATAAGTACCAAGTAACAGGCTGGGACCAATCACGCAAATTGGATATAATTACTCGTTTGAGATATATATGTTACGAAAAGGATATAAGTTGATTCCTTGAAAACTGAATTTTAGAGTCGGTTAAGTATACTATTGAGTTTCAAAAAATTGTAATTCAAACTTTGCTGCTGTGGATCTAGACAAATACCTTTTTCACCAGAACTTTACTTAAATACGACATACCAGCATAATAAACAAACTGTACGGATCTATGCATTTTCGTAGTCACAAATTCGTTTTCCTTTCCTTGTTATGGCATCACCAAAAGCGATTATCAAATGAATTTTGTCGCCACGAGAAACACAACGAATCGTATCTGTGGAGCAGGACTTGCTTTCCTTCTTATTTTTAAAGGATTAGTGCTGAGACTACTTAGTCGGGATTGTGTTGTTCAAACTTTTTCTTTGTAGTGTTAACTTAACCGTTGTTTGTCTAGCCTCTTTTCGTCAACGTATTGCATCTAGGTACTTATTTATACAAAACACAAGTTAAATTAGGATTACAAAACGAACATAAACAAAAAACATTTTTAAGAGTATAATCCATTATTAAGTAATATGTGTCAAATAAAAAGTAATTAGTGTGAATAATGTATGACAAATAAAGTCTATTAAAAGAATTGTATTTTATGTTCAAAATTTCAGGACAATGACTTATAATTACTAAAAATAGCATAACAACTTGTGGATTCTAAATAATAAGATGCAAAACAAGTTTAGATATTCTATTCTTTCACTGCACTGGTATGAACATAGAAATTAAATATTAGTATATCCTTGCATGAACCCATATTTGTATCTGCTAATATTTTTAAGAAAAAAAAGTTATACGTTACACCAGCTTATTATTTGAACACCTATATATTTGTTTTTCCATGTGATATTTTCATATGTCTACGAAAAAGTGTTTTTTTTTTGGCACGACAAAAAGGAATAAAGCAGAATGATATTTCCTATAACTTTATGATAAATATTTTGTTAAGATCTTTGACTTGAATATGTTTTGTTCTTCTTTCTTGTGAGTTATATATAATGCAAAAAACCGTGATTACTAAATAATTAAACGTAAACAGTTTCAGAATACGACGCAACAAGAAGCCCACGAGAGCAGATAAAGAAACAAAATAATAAAGTAAAGTTCTGATTTTTTAAAACTGAAAATACATTAAGAATAAGTGTTAATTTCGTATATACGTACATATTTAAACAGTTTCATTTCTTTTTGAAAACTGTAAGTAAATCTTACAACTATTTCCTTGTAAAAAGTAAAATGACATAAATACCGAAGTCCAAGTCCCTTATCAGATGGCAAATTCAAAAGCTCAAACACATCAAAGAATTGAAAACAACTGTCATATTCCTGACTTTGTACAGGCATTTCCTTATGTAGAAAATGGTGGATTAACTCTGGTTTTATAGCTAGCTAATCCTCTCATTTGTACGACAGTCGCATATAACTCCATTATTTTGACAATAATGTGTGAACAAAACAAACAGACATAATAGGTAAAAATGTCAAAAATAAGGAACAGCAGTCAGCATTTTGTTATAATCTTAATCACTATAATAACAAACAAATATGTCAACAAAGAAAACAAAATGGCATAAAGACACAGCACATAAGCAAAATGAAAGACAAAAATAGCACTGTAACACAATGGCGGGATGTATAAGTACCAAGTAACAGGCTGGGACCAATCACGCAAATTGGATATAATTACTCGTTTGAGATATATATGTTACGAAAAGGATATAAGTTGATTCCTTGAAAACTGAATTTTAGAGTCGGTTAAGTATACTATTGAGTTTCAAAAAATTGTAATTCAAACTTTGCTGCTGTGGATCTAGACAAATACCTTTTGGACACTGCAATTAAAAGAATTTTGCATCTCATTTGGTTTATTATAAATCATTTAGTTGAAATTGTTTCAAAGAACTTTGAGTAACTTCTGAACGTACACAGAATACCCGTTAACCCTTGTCATTGTCAAGGAAAAAGGTAGTAATTACATGTATCATAGTATATTCATTATATGAATGGAACTTGAATGTTGCCCTGTTTGCGGCGGTCTAGAAAGTGAGTTTCTGGGAAAAATTTCCCGCTATAAAATTAGTCACGTATCTTATACCTAGTGACGTAAACTTATAAAACTATTCACTAGTACCGTAAATACAATAATTTCTCCTATGCTAACGAAACGTGAGAAATTATACGTATACCCTATACGCTCATATCTATTATTCTATGAAGGCATGAATGAATACAATATATATAGTATTGCCGATAGCCCAGCAAGCATAAAAATACCAAAGAAAGGGTTAGAGTGTAGTAAAATGATGTCAAAGACACAATTTTTGTGAGACTGAAATTCTCTTTTCTAAAGTATCTTCGATATAACCATCTTTAACAACATATGTTTTCCACCTCCCATGTCGCTTTATGCATCTTTCATTTACATTAGACTTAGCAGCTGCAGTTGCACCACCCGATCGTAAGGAATGAAGACCAAGATTTAAACTTGGGGCTACCAGCTTAAGTCTCTTAACAATGATTTTTCTAGCTGCAGTGTAGCTAATAGGTTTATTCTCATATATAAGTATAGCTACACCTTTGGATTTAAAACAGGTTTAAATATGAAGTGTTCAGATTGTACGTCTAAACCAGATAATGACAAATATCGTTAAATACATGTTAACTAGACAAGCAATAGTGATACCCTTAGAAATAAGAATTTCATTCCCTTGTCTGTTTTGATCCGTTTTGCTATTAGAAATAAAAGTTTTAAATGATTGTCGAAAATGCTAACATCTTTGTACCTTAATTAAATTATCTCATCAAACCTGAGAAACCCTGACTAAGATCACAAAATCATAGTGAGATCCCTAACTATAAGTAAATCTGAACCATCTGTGTACATACAGCACAAATCAATCAACATGTCATTGTTAACTGGATTTTGTTTTGTTTACAGGCCTACCATTACGTATTTTAGCGGATTCTAAAAGGATTTTACAAATTAATTTTCTGTCGGATCATTAAAACCGTTTAGACCATGCGCCCATTTAATTGAATAAACAGCTGAGTTAACAACGTTTGGAGAACAGTGATCATCTATTGATTTTGTAATGTAAAGTGCTGCATGAATATGCTCGTCAGGCAATTCATTTAAACGAATTTCTTCCATCTATTGAAACTTGAAAAGTACTTTTACAGGTATTCTGACTTCTCGAATCAACAGTGAATGTAGTCATCTTCCCAGTATAGTTGTACAGTTTACTGTTCACTTAAACGCCACGCTCTACTATAGCAGTTTCAACATTTCATCTAAGGTTCACTCCTGCAAATAACAATTATATTATCAAAATCTATTTTCAAAGCTTGCATTTTAAATTTCATTGGCAGTTTTACGAATACTCTATTTTGCCTGCTCCTTTAACTATCACCCTTTTTCCCGACAGATATTCTATGTCTTGTATAAAATGTGCTCTACCTTTTGATGTGTAAATCAGCGGCCAAAAGGGCCGATTTCCATTCCGGAATAATTAAAGTACATGTAGCTTTGTCATGCTGTAAAACCATAGGACCAAGAGACGGTGGTGGGACTTACCAGTTCGTGTCTTTACCCCAATTTTGAGAGAATGCGTCTATACCTTCTGAACCTGGGAACCAATGTTTTGAGTTGAAACGTGTGCATTGTGCATTATAATGCGTAGCGAACCTGTCAATAATATATGGTCCCCATTTACCATTCAAATATTTAAACAATTCGCCGTGAATACCCCCAATCATCGTTATCAGTGTTTCTGCTCAATTTGTCTGCATACTAATTGTCTGCCCTCGGTAGCTAGTTTGAAATTAAAGTGATGTTCTTATCTGAACAAATAACTAAAATACTTCTGCTATGTTTTCTAGTATGTTTTCTTGCTGCCGACCTTTAGTATATGTGGAACGTTTTTATTTGCCAGAGTTGACGTTAACCGACTTGTTATCTAAACTAAATTTACTTTCATTAATGCAGAATACTCGTCTAACGCATTCTAATTCGCACCATGTTGAACTTTCCAACTTTTCATCGCTTGTCCAATTACCTGAGATTTCACCGTTGTCAACACAATTAACAACGCTACTCTATTTGGATAAATAACCACCGAAGCCTACATCTGAGGCGTCACAAAAATGTCAAAATCTGACACAAAATCATGATCAACTCTGCAAATGTCAACACCATGCTCATTTTCTGAGCGAGAAATCCCAGAATAAAATTTCCGTGAGAGCATCTGGATGCATCTTTTCAGGAGCATCCGTCTCAAGATACACTCATACAAGTATCTGGTATGCAATCTCACCTTGTCACCGATAACAATCATCATGGAAATTATTTGGCCCAATATACTAGCTAAAAATCTAGCACTGAATAGCAATCTACCGTTCGTAATTTCTTTGCATAATTTACGAATACTATTTTCGGCTTTCTCAATTCTCTCTTCCTTAATAAAAACTCTACCTATTTTGGTATCCCATGTGTAACCCAACCAATCCATACTCTGACTAGGTAACCAATGACATTTCTCATGGGCTATTAAAAATCCTAATCTTTCGAGAGTACTTTTAACTAAGACTACTATTCATGCTATTCTTAAAATCATTACACGTTTACCTTCTGTTCTCGTGTGTTTGGCAAAAGTAAGATCACAAAATACTGAACTCCGAGGAAAATTCAAAAGGAAAGTCCCTAATCAAATGGCAAAATCAAAAGCTCAAATACATCAAACGAATGGATAACAACTGTCATATTCCTGAATTGGTACAGGCATTTTCTTATGTAGAAAATGGTGGATTGAACCTGGTTTTATAGCTAGCTAAACCTCTCACTTGTATGACAGTCGCATCAAATTCCATTATATTGACAACGATGCGTGAACAAAACAAACAGACACAATAGGTAAAATGTCAAATATAGGGTACAGCAGTCACATTGTGTTATCATCTTAATTACTATAAAACAAACAAATGTAACAAAAAGCACAAAAGGCATACATCAAATTAAACATCCTCATTTTGCTTTTTCATTATACGATTTTATTTATCTATGTAAAATTCACCCATAAAGGATTGAAAGATTTTAAGTACTAGCGTAGAATCGCGCGTTTGATGTCACACAGGTAGATATCAAATAATTTTGTCGTTCAAGTATGACGGGATACAGAAGTACAGAGTCACATCAAATGGATATCATAAAAAGCAGACTTAACAGTAAAAGTAATATTAATAAGATAAAATAATTTTGTCGTTCAAAGTATGACGGGATACATAAGTACAGAGTCACGTCAAATGTGTATCACGAAAAACAGACTTCTACATTCAAGTCCATCCGCTCCACAGAGAGTCATATAGTAAACAAACATATCACAACCACATCAAAGCTTAAGGCTTCTTCTGAACATTTGAAGGTCCCTACTATGTATTGGCTACCTAAACTACACAAAAACCATTTAAATATCGTTTCATATCGGCCTCTAGTAAGTGTTCTACAACTAATCTTTCAGTGCTTTAAACAAGTTCATTAACTACTATTAAAGAGCTTATCATAAACTATTGTAATAAAATATATGAACATAGTGGTATAAACTATTTTGGAGTGAAAAAATTCTTTGGATGTTTTAGATAAATTACATGCTTTTGATGGTCCTTTTGATTCTGTTGACAGTTTTGATTTTTCTACTGTTTACACTACACTCCAACACTATCTTATCAAACAAAAGTTTTCCTATTTAATAAAATGGTCGTTTGGTAAAGCTGAATGCAAATATATTTGCTGCAACTCATTTAAAGCCTTCTTCTCTAATGAGAAAGGTAAATATGCTAGATATACTGACTGGAGGTGTGATGAGATGATTGAAGCTGTTAATTTTCTCCTTGATAATATTTATGTACGTTTCGGCAACAAAGTTTATCGACAGGTTGTAGGTATCCCTATGGGCACTAATTGTGCCCCTTTAATAGCAGACTTGTTTTTGTACTGTTACGAATCAGTTTATGACTAAACTCAGTAAAGACACGTCGAAATTGCATTTAATTGATAAATTCAACAACACTTACCGTTATCTTGATGATATTTTTCGTTAAATAATCAAGAATTTTCTCAATATACTGCTGAAATTTACCCAAAGGAACTTACTTTAAATAAATCAAATTTAAACGGTAATAACTGTCCTTTCCTAGATTTAGATATTTCGGTTTTAAACGGAAACTCCACACTAAAATTTACGACAAAGGGACGATTTTCGATCCCTATTGTTAATTTTCCATTTTAGATGGTGATGTTCCTTTGGCACCATCTTACGGTGTTTATATTTCACAGCTCGTTCGCTATTCCCGTGTCTGTTGTGACGTTTTGATTTTAACGAACGTAATCTATGTATTACTGGTAAATTATTAAACCAGGGATATCGTTACCATAAATTACTTAAAACCTTTACTAAATTTGTCCATAGATATAAAGATTTGGTTTTGAAGTTTGGTTGTACCTGTAGAAAACTTATTTCAAACGGGATAGCACATCCTCATTTTACGGAAATGTTGTTAACCGTGCCCGGAAATTTAGAAATGATCCTTGTAAACTTATCGCTCCTTTAAATAAACTTATTCTAAAGGTTACCAATTCAACACTGTAATAAGATCATTGAATATTGTTTTTATTGGTATAAATATTGATTTTGTTATCAGTAAATTAAAAGCAAACTAAATATTACTAGTATGTTTTATACATATACATTCATGGATCGACAATCTGTCTATACCTGTATCTTGGCATTGCACAAGGTCATGTTTTCTCTGACTGTTTATGACGTCTTTACACTAAATCCATTGGATGTTGGATGTGTACGGATTGATAATTTAGTCTTAGATGCATGATTTTTTATTAGTTGTTAGTGGCTTTGAACTAGCTGTCAGATAACTGCGAGTACTCTCAGATCTGTTCCTAGTGTCTTTTGTTGTTTGGATGTACAAGTACCCTGCCACGTCCACTTGTATTTTGTCCATCTGATGAGTTAAGCCTTTTTCAACTGATTTTTATAGTTCGTTCTTATGTTGTACTGTTATATCACTGTCCCAGGTTAGGGGAGGTTGGGATCCCGCTAACATGTTTAACCCCGCGACATTATGTATGTTTGTGCCTGTCCCAAGTCAGGAGCCTGTAGTTCAGTGGTTGTCGTTTGTTTATGTGTTACATATTTGTTTTCGTTCATTTTGTACATAAATAAGGCCGTTAGTTTTCTCGTTTGAATTGTTTTACATTGTCATTTCGGGGCCTTTTATAGCTGACTATGCGGTATGGGCTTTGCTCATTGTTGAAGGCCGTGCGGTGACCTATAGTTGTTAATTTCTGTGTCATTTTGGTCTCTTGTGGACAGTTGTCTCATTGGCAATCATACCACATCTTTTTTTATATAAACAGTTAAAGTAATATTAATATAGAGAAATAAAAGAATACTATAACACGTTATTAAGATGATAAACAACGTCAGTAGGCAGAATCTATACTTCAAGACCATCGTGTATTATTTGTGAAGTTGAAACGGAATATATATCAACAAGGTCTTGGTACCTTCCGATGAACTTTTTTAGAAAAAGGACGAGACGTTCTTTCACATACCCCTGGTTCATCAACTTTCTGTTCAGACACTGGTGACGTTTTATAAAGTCTGAGTAGGAGCTACAAGCTCTTGAATACCGAAAAGTTGGGAAATGTATATCCGATATGCAGGTGAAGTTGGTATATTGCTACTAAGGTGGGGGAAATTGATAATTTCAAAATTAAAATCGTCTCGTTTGTCATAGATTCTGGTACTGAGATGACTGTGTATGTCAAATTCGAGGTATAAGTCTAAAAATGAGGCGGAGGAAGCCGTGTCTGTTGTTTCTTTAATTTCTAGTTCTGGTGGATATATCAATGGAACCCAATCAGAAAAGTTCGGATTGTTAAAGGAAAGAACATCATCAATATATCTGAAAGTGAAATTAAATAACCTGGCTTCTTTGATTTTCTTGGCAAGTGTCTGAAGGAACTCCGATTCATATGAAAATAAGAAGAGATCGGCAAGGAGAGGCGCACAGTTCGTTCCCATAGGAATGCCGACAATTTGTTGAAAAAGTCTACCTCCAAATTCAACAAATATGTTGTCAATAAGAAACTCCATCATACTGATCTCTTGTTCCTCTGTGTAGCATGTTTTACCTTTTGTTCACTATTAACAAAATATGCCTTATGGTATTCCAAAGCAATAAATTTATAGCGTTTGCTTTCATTTTTATTTTGAAAAGCATTGTGGATTATTTCTTTAAGATGATTTTTCAATTTCACATGAGGAATGGTGGTATACAAGGTTGAAAAATCAAAAGTTTTGATAGAACTAATTTCAGAAAAAGACCGAGATTTAAAATTATCCAGAAGTTCTTTAGAGTTTTTAAGAATCCACATATGGTTAATACCACTACGCGAGTAAACAGTTTCACAGTATTTCTGAAGACCATCTTTCACTGCGGACAGAATTTTAGACAATCTAATGGACAATTCTTTAGTGGAACATGCAGATGAGCCGGCAATGTACCTTTGTTTGTACGGAATTTTGTGAAGTTTAGGTATCCATTACAAACAAGGTAAGTCCTCCGATTTGTTGTTCAATGCAATGTTCATTGAAGCCATGAAGGACTTATGATTCGCCAAAATCTCATCCTTGTCAAATGATATGTTTTTGTATGTGGGATTACCTGAGTGCTCATTTATTCCTAATTCTTTTACAAGACACTCGTAGTAACACGATTTACATACAAAGACAATATTATTTGAAGCTTTGTCAGCAGGAACAACAACATACTTATCATGAAGAGATGATAGACATTTCACAGCCTCTTTGTCTCTGAAAACGGACTTTGGTGGATCATTCACACAGTTTTTCAACTTATGAATGCGACGTTTTATCAGAGACCTGATTGTTTTGATCCATTGTTTGGACAAATGTGTCTTAGCACTTTGGTTAATACCCAGCTGTTGCGATGCAAAATGGCAACACATTAAAAACAAAATATCACAGGTCACCGTCAAAATCAAATGCAAAACCAAGAAAAGATCTGTGTATTTCTGAGATCTCAATATGGTGATATGCGGATTTCAAATCGTAGCTAAATGTAAAATCACCCTTTTTAAAAAGGTCTCGTGCGTTTTCTGTATCTTCGTAATTAAATCTAAATTTAAAGAGATGCGAGTTTAAATGTCTACAATCTAAAACCAGTCTCGAATTGTTCTTATTGTAAGCAACTGTAAGAAGGTTTACAACAAAAGGCCATTCATTTACTTCTGAAATGCATCTCTTCTCTATTAATTTTCTTATTTCATCTTTTACAAATTTTAGATTATTGAGTGAAGATCTGTTATTCTTCAACAAGTCTGATCTTGGCTCTGTCTTAAAAGGAATCTTATATCCATTTTCAATAACATCTAAAATAAGTGTATTGCTTGTAATTGATTTCCATTCAGGTAATTTAGATTTTAACTGACCTACAGGTGAGAGAATACCTGTAGGCTCTTCAACCGTAACATTTAACGGCGATTGAAAACTGACCTTATTGTTTAAGCGAACAGTAGTATACCGGTGTTCAAAAGTCATAAATCGATTGAGATAAAACAAATCCGGGTTACAAACTGAAACCGAGGGAAACACATCAACTGTAAGAGGAAAACAAAGGAACAACAGGAACACTGAAGTGCAACAAAAACAAACGCCAACATACATAGAAACGAACTATTTGATAACAACCTCATCATGGCAATAAAATGTCATGTGACCATCAGTTTCTATTGAACTCTGTTCAGTATCATTTAAATTCGAACTTATACTATTAGTCAAATTTGGCAAATTGTATAAAGTTTTAAAAGTACTTATCTTCTCTTTGTCCGGACAATCGTCGGCCCAGTGGTCTCTTCTTCCACAATTTGAGCACCTGCCAGGTTTCCAAGAGGAATTGGTATTCTCTGCCTTCGATAGTACTTTAGACTCGTGTTTGTACTGGTTATCGTTGCCTTTTCTCTTGAATGAGTAATTATCAGTAAAGGTCTGTTCGATTTTATGCATCTGAGACTGTGAAATGTCCTGTTGAGATTGTCTTATGTTAGATTGGAAAGACGGTAACCTTGAATCCATTATAGAGGAAATGCTATTCAATATATCTTGTTGAATGTTAGAAACTGCATTTTTAACTTCAGATATGGCGTCTTAAAGTGAACTAGATATCCCGGTGTCCATTATGAATGTTGCCCTGTTTGCGGCGAGCTAGAAAGTGATAGTCTCGGAAAAAATTTCCCGCTATAAAATTTTTCACGTGTCTTATACCTTGTGACGTAAACTTATAAAACTAACGCTAGTACCGTTAATACAATAATTTCTCCCTATACTAACGAAACGTGACAAATTATAGTTATTTTCCAATTTGCTACGATATGTCAGACCATATTAAACAGCTATTGAATTTAAAGTTCTCAATGGTAAACACGAAGTCAACTATTCGTATTTTTAACGGATGCCTTTGTTTACGGATACGAAAAAATATGCGCCACAGATAACTTTTTTCATTTGTTTTAACCACAATTCCCTACTCCCTCCTTTCCTCGTTTGTGATTATTAAAGAATACAATTTACCACCTGATATAACTTGCCATTGCCAACACGACTAATGCAACTAGTGAAGTAGGATATACTCTCCAGTCCGTGGCACACGAGTTTATCCCTTATGTTTTTGTGTCTCGTGTTGCATTCTGTAGTTTTCTAAATTGTTGAACGTCCTTGAGTCTTTTCTTTTATTGCCAAATATGTTGTATTGGCTCGATGGTTATCCTTTGATTTCTTCTGATCTTTCCTGTTATCTTAAATATGACGTTATGCTAAAAACTATTTTTTGTTATCAATTTTCTTATAAAGCACTTGTTGAATTATTATAGCGCACGCTAAATAATGGATAGAAATGTTATTTTCGGTGGAGAAACCGCTCAAATATCTCCTTTCTGTGATTTTTTGAAGGGATAAGCATTGACAAAGTAACATAAGTATAGACAACAGGAGTCTACCGATGTTCAAATCTCATAAACAGATCAAGAAAACAAATCAAGGTAACAAACGTAATATCTTGGACTTGTATTATATAATATTGTGTGATAGATAGTGTATTATTCGTGTATTTACTTTCATCAAATGCATTTCGTTCATATTTCTCCACAACCAGTGATATTTGCCAAAACGTATATACCTTTTTTGTCTACCTTAGCGGCTCTTCATATGTAAACTTCTCTTGAATAGAATTTTATGGAAATAAACCTCTTGAATATGATATGTTTAATATCTCGATAAAACGTCACACGTTTTCATCTTTCTTTTCGAAACAATTACACGTTCTGGTTTATGCTATACCATTTATTCAAATAGAGATTGTCGATGAAGCACTTGTCCAATTGTGGGGTTTAAACTAAACTCATTATGATAACCAGGATTAAAAATGTGTACGCAAGACGCACGTTTCGTCTACATAAGACTTATCAGTGATGCTCGAATAAAAAAAGTTACAAAGACCAAAATGTACGAAGTTGAAGAGCAATCGAAAGTTTTGTAAGCAGTTAATTTATATTTATGACCATATCAGTGATAATTCATTGTCAACACAGAAGTGCTGACTACTGGGCTGGTAATAGCCTCGGGGAGGAAACCACCACCGGCAGTGTCATCGACATTTAGAAAATATGATCAGTCGAGTTTAAAAGTATTAAAATTCTATGTCATGGAGATGGAATCAATTGTTGATGGAAACAAATTACCTGAGTTGTATTAGGTACATACTAAATGTCAAAATAACCATAATTACCATCGTAGTACTTGTACTATTTATATAACATTAATTCATGTAAATAATTGTTACCTCAAATTGAAAAAAAAATAAAAATTTTTGGCAAGTATTTACCTTGACTTGGTTTACGTCACTTTCACCTATAAAAACAAGTGTGTTTGTCGAAATGTATATAACTGCTCGTTCTGATTCTTAAAAATGTAAACTGTAATTACATTTATTCTCGAATATGTCATTACTTTTGTTAATTTTATTCAAATTGTATTTAGCACGACCAAAGGATAAAAAATGGGTAAGTATTTTTTTTAGGCAAAGGGTCTCGCCGTTACAAATTTGATTTTTTTTTCAAATTTTTGTAAAAGATATTAAATGGTTGTAAAGTGTTGAGTGTTAAAATATGTTTTGCAAAATGACTAGTTTTATATGATACTTGAAAGATTGATTTTATTCTATTCATTAATTTCGTCTGGGTTTAAATTTTTAATGTGCTAATCATTGTACTCGACGTTTTGCCCATTATTGATCCTCTATTGGAAATAAAAGTTAACTTTTCCTCTTATTAAATTACGTAATTTTTCGAAATTCTAAGAATGTTTTACCCCAGGAATAGATTACCTTGGCTGTATTTAGCAAAATCTTTCGGAATTGTGGGTCCAAAATTCTCTACAACTTCGTACTTAATTTGGCCTTTTTCACTTTTTTATTCGACCGTCGCTGATCAGTTAATTGGAGACAAAACGCGCGTCTGGCGCACCAAATTTTCAGCCTGGTATCTCTGATGAGTTTGTTTACTCTTATACATATGAAGGTAGCGGCTATACAAAAATATGTAAAAAGAGCTAAGTCTTTCTACATAAGGAAATGCAAGTACCAAGTCAGGAATATGACAGTTGTTTTCGATTCGTTTGATGTGTTTAAGCTTTTGATTTGCCATTTGATAAGGAACTTTCCGTTTTGAATTTTTACTTGGAACATGGAATTTTTGCTATTTTACTTTTTTGAGCAGATACTAGTATCGTTTTGATACAGTGAAAGAAATGAAGGTTTTTCGTGCTGTTGATTTGTTACTTTATTGGCGTATACCGCACTATCTCCTTTTATAAGTTTAATTTACATCCTCTCATATCTATTCTTTTCCTTGACATACACGTACAGATCTCTTTTATGCAAATTACAGTTTAATCTTGTGTACAGGATGCACACTTGAATTATAACAACGCAAACATTTTATCACCGTAATATATTTTTTTTTAAAGTTCTATTTGAAAAATATGCTTAGTTACAGTGTTGGCATTTTCATTCTGTAATTTCGAGTAATTCGGGTGAATTTATTGTATTAGACTCCAAAGAAATCAAATTGATTTTCTTTCTTATTTTTTTTAGATAGTAATTCAGTAAACAAGCATTATAAAGGTTTCTGTTTGTATAGTTCTATGTCTATTGTTGGCTTTTGTGGAAAATATTTTAAAACAAATCAAAAAGCCTAGCGGTAGCAGAATTTTTACACCGAGTTTAGAAATAACTATAAAGTAATCTAGATGTACATCTCAATACTGACGAACAATTTCACTTATCATGAAAATTGACTATACAAATTTTGTACATATATGTGTTGGTGACTATTTAAATACATTGGAAAATGATAAGCAAATTTCTGTGGCGCGTTTAAAAATATGTATGCGCGATTCCACTTATAATTTATAACACTACAAACGGTTCACTCTTACGACATATTATTCATTATATATGGTTAAGTTCAAAGGTAAACATAATTATGTAAGATTTTGCAATAAGTCGCGATATAACCTATTTCAGAAAGTAATACACTACTTATTTCAATATTTGCTTTAGCTATCACAGCCAATAAATGAAAGTTTGGAATCCGTCTTCTAAGGTATGTATTTGATAGTAAATAGAAAAAAAATTAGCAATGGAATATATAGCTAACACTAAATTCGTTATGTATACAAACACTAAACGAGTAAATGGCCGGGTTGTCTCCTTGACACATTCCCCGTTTCCATTCTCATTTTTAAATGGACTGGTCTTTCTTCTTCAATCCTTACTAAATAATTCAAAATTTGGTGGCTATATTGAACACATCTATCCCATCGAACTTGAGATAAAGGATACACCGGGTACATTTAGGTCAGCATCATATCTTGACTTACATATAGAAATTGACAATGATGGTCGGTTGAAAACAAAACCTTAAGACAAAAGAGATGATTTCAGCTTCCCAATTGTGAACTTTCTATTTCTATGTAGCAACATTCCAACAGCGCCTGCATACGGAGTATATATCTTCCAGTTGATACGATATTCCAGGGCTTGTATTTCCTATCATGATTTCCTTGATAGAGGTTTGCTGCTCACAAGGAAGCTATTAGACCAAGAGTTCCAAGTGGTGAAGTTGAAATCGTCCCTTCGGAAATTTTACGGACGGCATCACGGGTTGGTTGACCGTTATGGAATATCCGTTTCACAAATGACAACGAATATGTTCAAATTGTCGTAACTACAAACAAACCTGTCCCCTTCTCCCCGAATGTGACCTATGGAATTAGAGTTATCACCGGGTTTGTACTAACAAAAGCAACACGACGGGTGCCACATGTGGAGCAGGATCTGCTTACCCTTCCGGACCACCTGAGATCATCCCCAGTTTTGGTGGGGTTCGTGTTGCTCAGTCTGGTTTTCTATGTTGTGTTTGATGTACTGTTGTTTGTTTGTAATTTTCTTTTTTAGCCATGGCGATGTCAGTTTATTTTCGACTTATGAGTTTGAATGTCCATTTGGTATCTTTCGCCTCTCTTTTACTAGTATTACTATTTCTTATATATATATTTTTTAAGGTATTGAAGAACTGTATGGTCAGTATTCTTGTGATTATTTATGCGATTGTATAAAATCCTTTGTTGTCGTTAGATTAACGAAAAGCACTTTTCTATATATCAACATGTCATTATTACGTTGGGTAGCTGACTTATATTCAACTATCACTTTAAATATGCTGTACTGTTTAGATAAGGTATAAAAGTATTCTCATTTTTTTGAAGCCGTGAAATACGCGCACCTTACTGCAGTCAGCCACAAGCCTATTGTTCGTTTAACTGGCAATGTTGTTCTGGAAAATGTTCATACGGACAGTGCTATTAGCAGATGTTTTTTTTTTCAGCTATGAGATAAAGGAGTTTGAGGAATATATGAACAGTCTGTTTTATTTAAATTACAATGAAGTTGTTCAAATAGAATTGAATGCATTGCACAGGGCCTATTTTTTCATTAACAGTTTTGTCAGAATTTTAAAAGGTAAAACCGTAGTTAAAGCCTTATATGATGCACAAGACGAGAACGGGTTTGTAGTGTTACTGTTAACCAAAGGGCGTAACAACTGTTATATGTGCATATAAATGCCTAAATAAAAGGAAATATTGTCGCTGGTTTACCATCAATGCATTTTTTAAGCAGCACTGGTTACATGTAAGCTATATCAGCACATTGTCAAACGCTTTTACGAAAGTTGAGAAACATTGGTAAGTGGTGTTTAGAAGATGCTTATGCCTTCTACCTGTTTTACCCCAGTTAAATATGATTTGTATTTCAATAAGGTTGCTATGTTATGCAGTTTTAATCTTGCGTTTATAAAAACCATACAATTCAGAGTCCAGTTTTAAAAATTTTATTTTTATTTGCTGACAATTGAAATTTCACTTCACCTGTATTTAGAGTCATCGCTTAATTATTTTCGTGATTTGAAACAATTACTTTGATCATAAGTTTTAGTTTATACATTAAACAATTTGAAATAATTTAATTTTGGATGTAACACGTATTCGAAATAACCTAAAAATGTTGTGCATATTTTTAAATAACCTGCAACGCGGGTTATTCAGTGTTCACCACATTTTTGATGTTATTTTTTCTTAGACAGAAAAATATTACAGCCATTCTTTAGATAAATCTAAGGTTGTAACTCACAAGAGCAAAGCTGACCGCACTGGGTTTAAGTTGATCTGTTTGGGTTCATTTAAATTTGATATTCACAACTATTATATGTGTTTGACGTCCTTAACATTTGGTCTCGAGCAACCCTTACAAATATTATTCCTGTCGTGCTCATGTTAATGATATTTTGCGTCTTTTTGACAACTTTTTATGATTTTTATGATAAAAGTGGCTTACTTTACTTACGATAATATGATAGCGTAAAAATATCAAGCGGGTGAAATTAAAGATCCACTCATTTGGATGTGTATTTTGATTAAGTTTTGAATAGCCATTTTGTTTGTATTCAAATGGGATCGTGTTTTGAAACGTACTTTTGACTTTGGTAGAGGTTCGACCTTCATAAAAAAATGCAACAGAATATAATTGTTTAATCCAATTAATATTAAGCTAGTTTTACTTGTAAATGAATAGTTTATATAACCTGGACAATTCAGTAAATATTTGTAAATATTGGTGTAGATGTGAAGTAAAAACACATTAAACTAGAAATTTAAGACCTAAACTTGTCATATTATATGTAATCTCGCCAAGATTAATTTATCATAAGCAAAGTCTCACCTCAAAAACTACTTTACTCGCATACATATATCTGTAAAGGTTATCTTGTCTCAAAATACATTTTGTTGGGTAAGGCTTTGGCTTATATCTTAATATTATTGACAAGATTTCAAAATAAGGCTATATGGTTGATTTCATCAACTACATCATCTCATTAAATAGACATTTTTCTACAAAAATTGGGATACAAATTCCTGGTCATGACAAATCTTGATTTCTGAAAAACCACACTGATTCGCATAATAAATACATCAAAGATGATATCCTCAAAATACTGTACATTTTGATCGACAACATATTTGTTGAGTTTGGTTGATTGATATTTCACGAGACAGTCGGTATTCAAATGATTACTAATTGTTCACGACTGCTGGTTGACTTATTATTATTTTTTTTTTTAATTTTATCTACAAAATCTCCAAGCATTGAGATACTAGTACATAGATACAAACCTATCTTGTAATATGAATATACAGATTGAATTTTCTATAACAGTCTAAAGTTAAAATGTTGAATATGCTCCTTTTATTACATACATGTTATGTTTCAACATGATCATACTCATACTCGTCTTTCATTGCTCTGGTATAAATTACATGAATACTAGGAAAACAAACAAACAATTTATGTGGAAAATAGCGGCCACAGTCCACTTCGAATGACAAGATCTGACATGATAGCAGAATGCCGACGTAATTGATTTAATTGACAAGTCTGTGAACCATTGGTGACAAAGGATGCTCAAGTTCCTCAAGGTTAAATACTAAAGTGAACGAGGGTCATGATCCCCAAATACGTCGGCTCATATTCGCATCACCCCTGATTGTCAGAACCGGCCACTCATGGTAGACATGAGATGGTCTCAACAGAACGCAGGAAAGTAAAAACCTAATCCGACAAAACAGGAAAGGATCATAACCCCTTAATCTTGCCACGTGAGTGGATCTATACACACTCATTAAAAGCCCCCGGTTAAAAACCCTTAAAAAGTCTAATTCCAATTATACTTCGGGGAAAAAGCGAATTTTGTACGATAATAGGAAAGTTTCAATTCCCTCTTGAATGTTGTTTAATTATATATCATCCCCTATATCGGTTAAGTGAGTTCCTTCAAACCTATACAAGTTCTTTTCTCGAGCTCGGATATGATAATGATGAATAATACAGTGTCCGTCCTTCAAGACATAATTGTTTATAGCAGAGTTTACTCGTTTTTGGTAGCTTTTCCATCTTTTGCACCATGCCAATACCTTCCCATTAACATTTCGCTCCACACGATGCGAGTGTTAGGTAACAATAGCTGCAGACGCAGAATATCCCTTTCAGTATTTTGAATTAGTACAATGGTTTTATCTTAACTACGTGTTATAGTGTCTTTTTATTTGTCTTTGTATAGTTCTAACCTTTACTGTTTAGTCCATTTCTGGTAATATACTTTTGGCGTGGCTCGGTATTTATACAACCCGCCATTGTGTTATTGTGCTATTGGCATTTTTGTATTCTTGTCTTTCATTTTTACTTATGTTCTTTTTCTATAGAGCGTCTATATGCCATTTTGTTTTTCTTTGTTGAAAAAGTTATTTATTTTTATAGTGATTAAGACTATACACAATGTTGACTGCTGTATCCCAATTTTTGACATTTTTACCTATTATGTCTGTTTGTTTAGATCATTGTTGTCAGTATAATGGAATTATATACGACTGTCATACAAGTGAGCGGTTTAGCTGCTATAAAACCAGGTTTAGTCCACCATTTTCTACATAAGAAAATGAATGTACCAAGTCATGAATATGACAATTGTTTTCCATTCGTTTGATGTGTTTGAGCTTTTGATTTTGACTTTCCGTTCTGAAATTTCCTTGGAGTTCGATATTTTTGTTATTTTACTTTTTTTGACAGAATTACAAAGTAAATAACAATCATAGTCAAGGAGAGCAAATTCCAATACAATACTGTAAATTCAGAAATTATTGCGATGTTTTTATTTCTGCGAAAAATGCGACAGGGTTGTAAATGCAATAATGTAAACTCGTATTTTTTTTTATATTAATGAAGCGGAATTTTTCTCAGTATCGCAAAAATAATAATCGCATTTTGGTCTAAAATGACAAAATCGCAATAATAAATGCATGCAATAATTTCTGAATTTACAGAAAACCAAAAGATACATTTTAACCCTTTCACGTTTCGCCAAATTGGACCTAAACTTATGGAAGAGACACTATCCAAATTCAATCGAATATAGCATTCGCATCAAAGCTCATACAAAAGGTCATTTTGAATCCATATGAAAGATAATTGATTGAATATTTCAGAATATTAAATATCAGGAAAATTTGTCTTTTTAAGTCACGTGGTCTCTTTCAAAAAGTCACGTGACTTGCAGAAATGTGAAAAATACAAAATTCTTGCGGGAAAAGTCGTGTAGAGACATTTTTTATGCGCTAATAGGGTATTGTTTTGGTGTCAAAGCAATGACACAAGTCTTATAGAAACAGAAAAGTTGCCATAATTGTATAGAAAGAGGAAATACGTGCTATATGCCTCGAAATGTTGATGCCTGTAATATAAAAAATAACGGACTCCAGCATATTTTTCATGCAAATCTAATCCCTGACACGAATTTCTGGCTAAATCATGTTCATGCAAGCAGCAAACTAAATTTAGCCTTTACAAGTAAAGATTCAATGAATTACCAATAATAACTTGGTGATGTGGCCAATTCTGGACTCTAGCAATGGAAAAATGAGGAAGGGGGTGCAATTAGGCACACAAAATCTTTTCAAACAAACATATATCGTTCTTAATCTGACTTTTGCATATATTGAAAACTCTTTTTGAAATTGAAAGTAAAGTTAAGTTAAATTGCATTTAATAAACGGACATTTTTTTCGTCTCCAGCTATGATATTCGATCACGCAATCAACCTGCTGTGGGTTGGTTCAGCTTTCCACTGCGCCACTGGAATACTTGGTAAAAATGTTGAAATTTAGTATTTAACTCTACCATTAACGAAGTGAGAGAAAAAAATCCAGCCTGTTTTCGTTTAGAAATTAAGTGTTGGAATAATTTATAATTGTTGCCAATTCCATCATTTTAAGCGAAACTATGAGGATATCCTAGTCTGCCAATTTTTCTTGACATGTGCCTGTTCCTTCATCTAAACAAAGGTGTTTTCAACATGACCATAAGCAAGCACTTAAGAAACAATTTTATGTTACATCTGTTTCAACTTCACTAAACAATTTCATGATATTTTGTTTTTTTGTCTCTTTTTCAATTAATTCTGTAAGAAATGACCACACATTTTGAGTGCATTTTCAAGTTTATGATTGCGTTGGTACACTTTGAATCACTTATTTAACTTGTGTACACGTTTTAATCATAATTTGAAAAGTATTCTTCCAAAATACACAGCACAGTTAAAAAAAAAAGTCATATTGTCCCCTAAATCAATAGTATACTTTGCATACTCTATGGAAATATTGTGATGAAATCATTTAAAAAATTCACAGGAGAAAACCTTGTCAGTAAGAGGCGATTTGATATCAAACAGTACTTGATAGAAGTTTAAGGCACAATGAATCACAATGATGTGACATAGAGTATTGATTTGAGCCCTCAACCACTGTTCTACGTAAAAAAATGTCAAAGATTCAAGACTTAACGCAAACTAGTTGCCTGAAAATTTAGCCCATCGGTACGAGAGCACTGATGGGAACGTGAAGGGGTTAATATCCAAACACATAACGATATCAATATACATCATCGATAGCAATATAATGGTGCATACTAACCACTGTCCAGTTGTGATCTGCATCAACATCTTAGTAATTCTACATAAATCATTGTAATAGATATCCCCTCACATATAAACTACATTTATAATCATTTTCCATTTACTCTCAAATTTCTCTCTTGCTTTTGGGCATCTCTAAAAGGAGGTAGATATTCTTTCCATTTGGTTGATACGTATAATCATATTAGTTGCAACTGTAAGAGCTGGCAATGAAGCATTAAAGCGACATGTATAAATGTAATACTTGACCAGAACTGTGAATAAATTCAGGGAAGATCCTATGACTCAAGAATACTATTCTTTGTATTAAATATAAAAGTCAAATTACATTTATGTTTGAAAGTGGTGAAATTTCTATTCATGAATTTCTTACTAGATTATATTCCCAGAAAAGATGACTAATCGTTTCCTTAGTTTCGTTACAGAAACTACACACACATTGGTTTCTTTTATCCCACATCTATAAAGTAACGCATTTGTAGTAAGAATTCTATGTAAACTTTTAAACTAGAACATATTAAATTTGTTGTTTTAGTTCAACAAAAGGGTAAACTATAAAGAAAATCCCATGTTCTATGCGAGTGTTTAGATCATTACAATTGTTTTCTCTTGTTTTTGTAGGAAAGTCTGTATACCTAGACGAAAGTGTTTTTTTTTAAATGGACACGATTTTTCAATTATTTTTAATAAATTAAAATTTTTCATTTGATATGCATGTAATTTTCTCTGAAGCAGTGATAAGATCTTTCTAAGCTTTCGGTATCATATGTAGTAATGTATAGAATGGTATTCCAGGAAATTGATATTAAGGCTGTACTTAGGGAAAATTAAAAAAAAAAATAGAATTTTAAATTGATACTTAAAGTCATAAGAGCATTAGTTAAGGAACAAAATAAGCTTAAAATATTGATAGGTCATGGAACTCCTTTTTGAGTCATTTATTTTTTCCTATAAATGGCGGGAAAATGCTGACTCAGACGTTTACCTTATATTTGCATTGGTATTATTTGGGTCTTAAATAGAAAGAAAAGAAATCTAGAATCTGCTTAAACTTTGATAAATAACCTTTTATGAGCTATTAAAGTCTTATATGAAAAGAAAAAATGGTGTTATGGGGCAAAATATTTTACCCTGTATCGTAGGAAAAAACCTAGTAGTCCGAACATCTGACAAAAATTCCTAAACCTGACCTAAGTACATCCTTACAGCTACATTTTTAGCTGAATTTTTGCAAAGTTAAAAATGAACTGTTCTCTTTAAGTAACTCACTAATAAAGAAAAAATCCCGATTCACACCAGCTCGAGTAAATAAATTCATCATAAAAACCAGGCTTAAAATTTTGTACGCCAGACGCGCGTTTCATCTACAAAAGACTTATCAGTGACTCTTCAGAGAATTTATATATCTATCCACAGTCCAGGTTATTGTTTAATGGGAAAACATTCAAATGGTCTAAAAGTTCATTTATTCATTTCATCTTCAATAAAAACAAAAAAGACTCTGTTTCTGTCATCGCCTCCTTTTTTCATACAACCCTATTATAACTTTTCTGTTATCCTCATCTGGTTTACCTGAGCACAAAAAAAGAAAATATTTTGAATTTGTTTCATGTCATTCACTGGTTGGGTTTGCAGAGCTGTCAATGACTGAATTTAATAAAAGTAATCTTCCGATTATAACGTAAAAATCTATACACCCAGTAATTAAGTAGACCCTGCATTTTGAAATCTTTTTTCCTCAAAATAAACATGGTTTATTTTCACTGAACGGATCAATTATTTCTTAAATTTTACATTTTCATGAGTTATTCCAATTCAAGTTTCTTGTAGTTGTTAGTGTATCGCTTGTGTGAATCTTTGAACCATCCATGAAGCTTCAGTTTTATTAAAGTAAGCCCTTAGTCCAGCACACTCAGAGTAAATAAGCATTTTTCTACAGCTCATTTTCATCTAACAAAAGACATGAGTCATCTGCAAACTGGCTTAACAGATATACAGTCATTTTCATACCATTTATCTCTTGGTGAAGTGCAGCACTCAACAGTTCTAAGGTTTAAAACGCGACCAATATAATATAATTGAGATTATGATACAGCTTTGAGATTCTGAATATAAGGTATTTATTCATTAAAAAACATTGGTCCAAAAATCCCAAAAATCCCAAAAAGACAAAGCTTAGTCAACAAGCTTCAATTGGAATAGAATTAAAAGACCTGGAAGATTATCTTCTTCTGCCCTTTCCGTAATTTAAGTCTAGTACATTCTCCGATATACATTCTCTTTATGAAACCTTGCTGCGTTTCACTGATTTTACCACCAAGAAAAGTTTTAATTCTTTTGCTAAAGCAGCTGATGCAATTTTATATCAACATTTAATAAAGTGATGGGTTTAGTTTTTCAGGAACTTTGGCTTGCCCTCTTTTGGAAAACAAGTTATTCATCCTTAGTTCTAACTTACAGAAAAAGTTCCAGTGTCCAAGCTATAACTATAAAATATTCATTATAAATTCACAATAATCTATCCAAAAGAATTAAAAAAATTCATTTGTAAATCCAAATTACCGTTGTTCATCAGAGAATTTGTGGATGGAAGGATTATTTTCATCCAAAAATAGATTCTTATGATTTGGTGTAAATAGGATTTGTTGAAGAGTACAATTTTAATAAAACGATTCTTGTTCTTCCAAAGTTTCTTGTTGATTAAGAATTAAGTCCCCATTTTCCTAAATTAATTTTGGAAGTCTTTTCTCATTGTAATCTCTGTTTTGTAGATTACTTAACAGTTTATACATTTTCCCCTTCTGCTACCATCTTGTCTTTTGTCTGACGATTACACCTGTTGCCGCGGTTTTCTCCGCATGTTTATGCCCCAATCACACTAGGACCAAGATCCCGCCATAACCTCAAAAAAGTCGTACTAAGATCGTGGTGGTCGTGGTAAGGACGTGCCAAGGTCTTCATAATCGTGGAGGTCAACGACTAACTTTGAACATGCTCAAAATATTCGTAGCGCAGTAGGAGCATAGGAAGGTCACAGTAAGGACGTAGTATGATCGGGATGGGCGTAGAAGCATCGTATGGGAAATCGTGGTTCAATCCGAAAGCCGATGGAAAATATTTCGCTGCGACCTGACTACAATTTCACTGCGACTATCCCGATTTCACTACGTCTTTATTACGCTTCTACTACGATATTGATACGATTATACTACTATGAGGTTAACAACAGTACGCTGCTACTACGCGCTTGCTGACTTTAGTACGACCTTACTACAATACTTCTACGTCCTAGACACGATAATTACACGACCTCATTCTGTTGATATAAAAAACGGATGCAATAACTTTTATACCTGTAGTTCAACCCTGGACACACATAAGCAAAACCTACTTCTGCAATCTTTAATTCAGCTGCACTTTATCGATTTGGCTGATCAGGCTTCACTTTTATTTATAAAAAAAAGGTGAAGACATACTAGACAGCCTAGGTCCTGTTTGGTGCACCCTTGGCTTTCTGTTGAAAGAAGACTCCAGTTTCGGGATTACAACCGACTTATGAAAGAATTAAGGATGGAGAATCAACAGTCATTCTTTAATTTTTTAAGGGTTGCCACCAGAAACGTTAATGAACTTTTTAACAGAGTAAGTCCTCGAATTCAAAAGATAGACACCCGATTCAGAAAGGCACTAGATCCCGGTCCTAAAATTGCTATTACCTTAAGGCACTTAGCTTCTGGCGATATGTATCCAACCCTTCAGTACAATTTCGCACGCAATACAATAAGTACTTTTTATGAGGGTTGTCAGGCAATTGTACAGGAATATAAAGATGAAGTCATATTCTGTCCAACAGAACCAAATGAATGGCGAGCTATTGCCAAAGAATTTCAGAGGAGATGGAACGTGCCACACGCTTGTGGCGCACTCAATGGAAAGCATGTTACTATTAGAAGCCAGGCCTTAAAGCGGATCCTTGTTTCATAACTATAATGGTTGTTTTGTTCAGTAGTGCTCCTTGCCTTGGTAGATGCAGACTTCAAATTTTCAAGGATAGATGTAGAAGGATATGGTTCGCTGTCGGACGTCCAGATTTACAACGCGTCAGAATTAAAGGAGTGTTAGGAAGATAAGACTATTGGATTTCCAGAGTCAGATCCCTTATCTAATGACGACCTGAACATGCCATACTTCATCTTGGGTGGCGACGCATTTGGGTTGAGAACTTATTTGATGAAGCCATATTATATAGCACAGTGGGAGTCGTGGTTCGATCGTAGTAGATTCGTATTGAGATCGTAATGCGACCGGGAAGGTTTTGGTAAGGTTTTATTAGACGTAGCAAGAGCGTGACAAGATCATCACTAGAACATGTTACTATGGAAGCAGGATCGTAGCAGGATCTTATCAGGTTCATTGCAAAGTCATGGTATGAACGTGAAAACTATGAAATATTGAATATGCAAGCCGATCATACCACGATCTCCCCGCGATCTTATTTTTTTTATAGATCGTAGTGGGATCTTCATGGTCTTGGTCTAGTGTGAAGGGGGCTTTAAACAAGTTTTTCTTTTAAAATATAAGGTTTTTTTGGTATTTTATATATGGATCTGTCTGAAAACTACTGTAACCAAGCCTTTCGCGTTAATGTTTTATCTAAATACGTTTAACTCTCTTTCAAAAAATTATAAGAAAAAATAATTTGTTTAAAACTACTATTCATCCGATATGATGTAGTTATGATCTTATTTTTGGTTCATGATCAAAGCCACCTTCAAATGTTACTTACACTCTACTTAAATAAAACATTCGACAAAATTCAATAAAAAAAGATTTGGAAATTACGTGAAAGTCTGATAACATCAGATAGATAGATTCATGTACGATCTGTTTCAGAAATATTGCTGATGGACTATTTTTTCGTTGAAACATGATCACCTGTTTTATCAAAAATGGAAATTTGGACTACACATTCAATAAAAAAAAAACAATTTTATAATGTTTCAATTGTCAAACGGCAACCAAAATTTGATTGAAAACTTCAGAGATGATTCTTTAAAAAAAATTCTCTCATTTTAGCCTAAAATAATGTTTTTTGTTCTAAGGGAGAAATGAGGTATTGTATTAACGTCAGTGTATATCTTTTAAAAGACCCAGACACATGGATGTAAACAACTACGGGTCCACAGTGCGGCATTAAAAAAGTGAAAAATTCTGAAGGAATTTATATTCTGTAAAAAAAAAACAAGTTTTTTCCACATATAAGTAAAAACCCGACATTTCGGTTTCAAAAAGACATGTAACAAACTTTAGTTTAAGACTGTTGTTGCTGCAATTGACCAGCAGAAATAAAAAGATATTTGAACAGTTTCAAAATACGACGCAATTGACAATACATACGACACAAGGAAAAACCAAAAGAAACATATACTTGTACTAAAATCTGAAGCAGTATCTTTTTACGGAAATACATTTAGTATAAGTGTTAATTTTGAAGAGATGAACACTGTTTAAAATATGTTTGTTATTCGTCATCATCTAGATGATGCCTTTCCCATCTCGTCTGCAAACCTACCTGTTATCTTCGTTAGAGATTTAAGACAAATCACCTAAAATGGGATAAAACAACCGAATTTCCTTATCTGAATGCATTATTTTCTCTGCGGTTTATTTCCGGCAAAATTAAGTATTCATTAGGTACAAGTTTAGTTCACATTTTTTGTTTTGCAATTTAAAAGTAATTATTCAATTTTGGGCGATATTGTTGCAAATAAAAAAAAATTATCTACCTAGTCAATAATTGAATGGAACACAGTCCCCGTACAAATCCATTATCACTATAATAATCAAGTGTCTTTTAAGAAACAATATCTTATCCAAATGCACTGAAGAGTGAGTCAGATTTTATTATTTTATTAGTTTCAGGTTAAATTTGTTTCTTCTGTTGCATATTAACTACATTCAAATGTGGTTAACCACATCATACACAATTTATCTCAAAAAGATTTTAAAGTTTATTAGGACAGAAAGTCATTCGTATAATTATGTAATTAGTTGTCCACTACTCAGCACTTCTGTGTTGACATGAATTATCATTGATATGGTAATATTAATAAACTAACTGTTTACAAGACTTTGAATTTTTCGAAATACTAAGAATTTGCTACCCCAGAAATATATTACGTTTGCCGTATTTGGCAAAACCTTTCGGATTTTTTGTCCTCAATGCTCTTCAACTTCGTACTTTATCTGGCCTTTTAAAATTTGGATTCGATCGACACTGATGAATCTTTTATAGACGAAACGCGAGTCTTGTTTACAAAATAACAAGCCTGATATCTTTGATGAGTATTTTTTACAACCACTGGGTCGATGAAGCTGCTGGTGGATACTATGAGTGGCCATTCATGTCATTCACTGGCGGTATAAACATACGGTATAAACTTTCAACGCATTGGTTTTCACTTTCAACGCGTTGATTTTCACTTTTAACGCGTTAGTTTCACTTTTAACGCGCTGGTTATCACTTTTAACGCGTTGATTGTAAGAACTAACGCGTTAATTCGTAATTCATACGGTATGAAAAATCAACGCGATAGTTTTGCAAACTATACCGTTAGTTTTCACGTCCAACGGTATAGTTTTATCATTTTATACTGTTATTTCTGCATTTGTGTCAAGCAATCGAAATTTTTATTACAAAGTTCTCCCAAACTGGTTCTTATTTCAAGTCTACACGGAAAGAATATAGGTATTGTATTTTATTAGATATATTATAATGTCTGTACAGAATTATATATATAAAACTTTAATGCAATGTTAAAAATGTTTGTAATTTTGGTTCCTTTATTATATTGTTACGCCAGAAAATCGCCTTTTAATTGTAGCCAACAAAAGACACAAATCAATAATAAAATTTAACAAGATTTATTATACACTAGTTTATAAGAAGTATCACACAAAAAGAAATGTCAACTTAACTGTCAAAATATGAGTCCAATCTTTTATCTTTTCTTTATCCGGAAATCTTCTCGGGAATCCACGCAGTATATTACGTCCAATAGGTCACAATCTAGTATGTTGTAGTTTGTAAATAAAAGTGTCAATCCAACTGCTGAGAATGTTGATGTCTAACGATGTCTAAGTCTATCTATGTCTGTGTCTTTAGGGTCTGCATACTTATATATATATACTCAAATGGAAACTGCTAGACAACACTAGATATTTAAATTACGCATCTTTTGTTATGATTATTCTGGAAACGTTATGTAAGTGAAATAGAAAGTTCTAATCATTCCATGAGTATCAATGATTGATCCAGTGATTTTTAAACTGCATAGTTGTAACACAATGTGTTTTATTTTGTACACAATGTAAAAACATATAATAGGCCACACAAAGCAAATAAGGCAAAATAAATAAATATAATAGTTACAATATCATAACACCTCCCCAATAAAAAGTTTGATTGTAACAAAACTTTTCATGAATAATATGTACAAAATACATAGTATATACAACACAATATATGTACAAAGTGTTTAAATAAGTTCTAGATAAAGCATCTGCTATTACATTATCTTTACCTTTAATATGTTTTACAATAACATCATATTCCTGTAACAATAAACTCCACCTAGTCAATCTCTGGTTCTTGTTTCTCATTTTATGTATGAAGGTGAGAGGATTATGATCAGTATAAACAAGAATAGGATGCACAGTGGGATTTAAGTATACATCAAAATGTTGAAGTGCAGGCAACAGTGCAAAACACTCTTTTCAATAGTTGAATAATTTTTCTGATGTTTATCTGATTTCTTAGAAAAATATGATTTAGGTTTCTCAACATTAGCACCTGTCTCTTGATATAAAACAGCTCCAACTCCTACATTGCTTGCATCAACGGCAAGTTTAAATTGTTTCAGAAGTGATCAGAACTGGACTATTAATTAAAAGTGATTTGCTATTTTCAAAAGCGTTTTGACAATTTTCACTCCAGATGAATTTAGAATCTTTCCGTAAAAGATGAGTCAATGGTTGAACAACAGTAGCAAAATTTGAACAGAATTTCCTGTAAAATCCAATCATGCCTAAATATCTCATAAGTTGTTTTTATTTGTAGGAGGAAGAAATTTGATAATTGCATCCACTTTAGCCATAATAGGTTTCACTTGACCTTGGCCAACTGTATGCCCTAAATAATCAACAGTAGCCTGACAAAATTCACTTTTACCAAGATTAACAGTCAAATCTGATTGTGACAATCTATCAAAAGTATCATATAAATGTGTTAAATTTCTTTCCAGCTATCACTACATACAATATCATCAATATAAGCATAACAACAGTCTAAATCTTTTATAACATTATTGATCATTCTTTGAAATGTAGCTGAGCACTTTTCATGCCAAACGGCATTACAGTATATTGAAATAAGCTATCTGGTGTGACAAAAGCTGATATTTCTCGAGCTGTCTGTGTCAATAAGACTTGCCAGTAACCTTTCAATAAATCAAATTTGCTCACAAATTTTGCTTGTCCAATGTTATCAATGCAATCCTCTATCCTTGGAATCGGATAGAAATCAGATTTTGAAACTGAATTTACTTTTCTGAAATCAGTTACGAAACGAAAGTTTTTATCTGGTTTGGGCACAAGGAGACAAGAAGAGCTCCATTCACTGTTACTCGGCTCAATAATATCATTGTCAAGCATATATTTAATTTCTTGTCTCATAAATTCAAGTTTGAGTGGATTGAGCCGGTAAGGATGTTGCTTAATTGGAGAAACATCACCTACATCGACATCATGACAAACAGCAGTGGTTTTGTTTGGGACATCTGGAAAAAGATTTTAAAAGAAAATACCAAAGCTTTTTATTTTCTCTACGATCAAAAGACAGATGTGCAAGTTTTAATCTAAATTTGACAAAATTTCTGAATTTTTCAATCTAACTGTCTCTTCCATAGTTTTAGAACTAAATGGCGGTTCAATTACATCTGGTTTGTCATGATTGTTCTCTAATTTAACCATGGCTAAAGTGGCAACTGGTTTACTCTCACCTTCATTAGTACGCTCAAAAATAAGGTTTTAACATATTAATGTGACACACTTTATTTTGTTTACGCCGACCTGGTGTTTTTACAATATAATTCAAATCATTGATTTTACTCTCTATGGTATAAGGACCACAATATTTAGCTTGTAATGGATGTCCAGGGACTGGCAAAATACAAGTACCTTATCACCAGGCTCAAAAATCTGTCCCTGGCATCTTTGTCATACCATATTTTCATCTTATTCTGAACAGTTTTAAATTGTTCTGAGCAATTTGACAAGCAGTATACAATTTTTCTTTAAATCTAGATGCATAGTCTAGAAGATTGAAGTCAGTGTGTTCAGTAAGCCACTTTTCCTTTATCAATTTTAAAGGTCCCTTACAGTATGACCAAATACCAACTCAAAGGGACTAAAACCAAGGGATTCTTGAACAGCCTCTCGGACCGCAAAAGTAAAAGTGAACACCATCATCCCAATCCCTATCAAATTGAAGACAAAAGTTCTGATCATGTTCTTCAATGTTTGATGAAAACGTTCTAAGGCACCTTGAGATTCTGGATGATAAGCACTTGACCTATACTGAGCAATCCCTAACTGGTACACGACTTGCTGAAATAAACCTGACATGAAATTTGAACCCTGGTCGGACTGTATAGACTTTGGAAGTCCTACTAGCGTGAAAAATTTGATCAAAGCTTTGACAATAGTAGGTGTCTTGATATTCCTTAACGGAATAGCCTCAGGAAAGCGAGTGGAGGTACACATGATTGTCAATAAATACGCATTTCCGGTCTTTGTCTTCGGTAAAGGTCCAACGCAATCAATGAGTACTCGGCTGAATGGTTCTTCAAAGGCTGGAATAGGCAGAAGTGGTGCTGGTGGTATTTTCTGGTTAGGCTTACCAACAACCTGGCATATATGGCATGATTTACAATATTCTGCGACATCATTTCTAAGTCTTGGCCAGTAGAAATGCTGCAAGATCTTAAGGCATGTCTTCCTTATACCTAAGTGTCCAGTCAAGGGGGTGTCATGAGCAAGACCAATAATGTCTTGCCTATAGACTTTAGGCACCACCACTTTGTATACCACTCTCCATTTCTCCTCTGGGGTAGCATCAGTGGGTCTCCATTTTCTCATTAAAATGCCGTCTTGATGGTAATAGCATTCGGCCACTTTGTCTGCTTCCTCCTGTGGTTGAGCCCTCTTGCGGAGCTGAAGAACCTCAGGGTCTTTACTTTGTTCTTCGGCAAATTTCCATCGGTCTAATGAATGGCTGTTTACGTCTGGCCATGGCATAATTACATTCTTGCTAATACTAGGTGGTCTTATGATGGCCTTCTCTGAGCTACCGGGACCTTCAATGTCGGCTAGAAAGGTGTCAGAAAGGTCCATGTAATCAAACTGGTCTTCTTGCAAATCCTCATTTTGTTGTTTTCTAGCCATCGCCCTAGTAACGACACAAGCTGGATACAGTTCAGCATCATCTTCAGGTGATTTAACATCCACATCCGGTTCACTGGTAACAATTGGTTCAGCAACCACTTTGTTCCTAGCTAGATCATTTCCTAGCAATAATGAAACACCCTCAACAGGGAGATCCCGGACGAGCCCCCAATTTCTGTTACGCCAGAAAATCGCCTTTTAATTGTAGCCAACAAAAGACACAAATCAATAATAAATTTAACAAGATTTATTATACATTAGTTTACAAGAAGTATCACACAAAAAGAAATGTCAACTTAACTGTCAAAATATGAGTCCAATCTTTTATCTTTTCTTTATCCGGAAATCTTCTCGGGAATCCACGCAGTATATAAGGTCCAATAGGTCACAATCTAGTATGTTGTAGTTTGTAAATAAAAGTGTCAATCAAACTGCTGAGAATGTTGATGTCTAACGATGTCTAAGTCTATCTATGTCTGTGTCTTTAGGGTCTGCATACTTATATATATACTCAAATGGAAAATTATAGACAACACTAGAAATTTAAATTACGCATCTTTTGTTATGATCATTCTGGAAACGTTATGTAAGTGAAATAGAAAGTTCTAATCATTCCACGAGTATCAATGATTGTTCCAGTGATTTTTAAACTGCATAGTTGTAAACATATAATAGGCCACACAAAGCAAATAAGGCCAACTAAATAAATATAATAGTTACAATATCATAACAATTTATAATCTGTTTAAAAATACTTACACAAGAAAATGCATTTCAATTCGAGGTCGTCACGAAAAATAGATATACTGTAGACAACAGAACAAATATTGAACAATTGAATGACATTTTATTTTTACGATCAGGATTTATTGTTTATTTCAATCTCAATTAATTTATTAGAGATTTGATATTTTCTTACTTTTAATACTTTGCTGGCTTTGGAAATTTCGTTTAATATTAGAAATAAAAGTCAGGAATTCTTTAGCTTCTTCGTATGTGATAAAACTTCCGTTACTTCTCTCTATATCTTTACATAGATTGGTAAATCTGTAATGATACTTTAATGAAAATAGTCATGCATAGGTTTTATCCCCATTTTAATGACTAAGTACGTTTCCTTTTATTTATAAACTTAACCATTTAGGAAACCGGCCATAATGAAATGATAAGGCATCTTATTTAAATTTGGCAAATATCCAATTTTGAAATTCGTGTCTATAAAGGAAAATAAACTCATCATAGATACCAGAATTGAAATTTTGTATTTGCGCCAGACGTGCATTTCGTCTACGAAAGACTCACCAGTGACGCTCGAATCAAAAAAGTTAGATAGGCCAAATAAAGTACGAAGTTGAAGAGCATTGAGGACCAAAAATTCCTAAAAGTTTTGCCAAATACAGCTAAGGTAATCGATTCCTGAGATAGAAAAACCTTAGTATTTCAAAAATTCAGAGTTTTGTAAACAGGAACACTTCCTATCCATTCACTGCTATTTTATGATGTATATATGTGCAACATCTATGCGAAATAATCGCTTTATGGTATATATTACAAACCATCTCTTAGCTAGAAGTAAAAACAATCCACCATCAAGAATCGAAGTGCAACCCCTCCCCTCTTTACATCCCTCCCAGATTTGTATGGCCATTTATGTCATTTGCGGGATAAAATATCGCGTGTATTCAATATACACGTTATTTCTTTAAATAAACGGTTCGGATAGTGGACTTTATTATATTATCATATATTTTGTATTAATATGTACATTTCTGCATGTTGATATAATAGCCGGAAGTTGGAGTCGGTTATTTTTCTTCTGGGCCAATATCGATATTTGCCCTCAAATTCCCATATGGAGCCCCAAATTCTATGCTTTCTTTTTTCTCCAGCTTGAAAATATTTGAAAAATAGATTATATCTGCCCTCGACCAATATCAGCCCTCGGACTACGTTCTCTGGTTTGATATGGGAGTCTCGGGCTGATACCAGGGCCAGTATGGAATATGCCATGTAATAATCTATGATTGTTGACCCGTTTACCTGTATGTTCTTCTGTCAAATTTTGATACGAACTCTATTTCACAGATGGTACTTCTAATATTTTACTGATAGGGAGTTACCAGTGAAGAAGGGATGCATGTCAATATTATATAATCGCCGATGGCGTAATGGTTGCAATTTTTCAGAATGTTACTTAGAATATGTTGTCACCTCTAGAGTTAGCTTGCTTATGATTTGAAACATTGCTCGCAAAGTTTGAGAGGAGCAGCCTTGATATTCCGACACCCATTAGTCCGACACCCCTATAATCCGACACCCAATTGGTCCAACACCCAAATAGTTCGATATCCCCTTGGTCCGATTTCCCACTAGTTCGACACCCCATTAGTCCAAAGAAGGAATATTAAAAAAAGTATTAATTCTTTTAACTAGAAAGCAAAATAAAATGTTCTTTCAATATAAAGAGGAGGACTTCGTTTGAAAATGTTATGCAAGATAGGTATTAGTGCTGAAGTAGCAGAATTTCATCACCAGCGTAACTATAAGCACAAAATACTTTGTAAAGTGTTGTCGAATTACTTAGACATCTCTGAATATACCTTCTCTCTGATACAGGTTTAAGGGGTCCCAGTAAGAAAATAAAGACACCAAAGGAGATTTGCTGTTTACACGATTATATATGTGAATATGGCTTGAGGGAACAAGACGAGCACGTTTTTCTGGTATAACCCAAGCGATAAAAAGTAAGAACGGTGAACTCAATTAAAACTTTAGATTTTTTTTCTTTCTAAAATGTAACAGTATTCCATTATTTGAAGAAGATCACCTTGCAGTCTAGTTTGTGTGTATACTAATATTAAAGAAAAATTAATAAAAATAAGTATTCTGTTGTTATGTCGCTCTTTTTCAAACAGTGAGTAAATTGGTTCAATGATTATCCCCCTTCAAAGTAATACTCTTCAGTGTTTGACTCGTTCGCCATAAGGAATGTATTGACTATATGAGTTTACAAAATGTGCTCTGGTAAATATAGAAATAGGAGGGGAAATAAAAATACAATAGGGTTATTAAATAAATAATTTTCATAATTTTCCTCCGTATGACAAACTATGAGATCATTAGCTTATTGGAGATTTATATAAAATGGTTCTTTGCTATGAAAACAATTCAGATCGTTACGGGCCAACCACTATTCATTTCTTTTATAGCAGTTTTTATCACAGGAGCATGCCAATAATCCTCATATTTATGAAGCTGGAGCAGAGAAGTTGTAGAAAGAACTAATATTGATTGAATTTTGTTTGATTTACGTCCAGTGGAAAACATTTCATAAATGTTTAGGATGATAACTAATTAACAACATATACACTTACCGGTAAGTCTTTAAATAGAAGTTGACCGGAATGAAGGACGTAAAATTTGGAATTCCGCTGGAAAATGAGGGTACATTGCTTGAATAGCAGACATACATGACTCTGTTTAGGATTTCTCTGGCTTCCTTGTCTTATTTTTTGGGGTTTTTGGTCCAGAACTCAAGTCCAGATTATTTCCGTATACTACCGCATCAGTGGTGTCTTCGTTGCCTCGTATGGTACAAGAGGACGTCAGGTCGTTCTTCTGTTAGTTCAAATAAACGATTTTAGTATTTGCTACTTCTATGCCAAGCAAGAGCAAAGACTGGTGAATCGTATGCCCGTCATTCCTAGCACGTTAAAAAGGCTTAAAAAGTATTGTGTAACTTACAATCTATACGCGTTCAAAAAATATTTTATTTCTGTGTCATTGTCCTAGTGTGTTGTAGCAGAATTATTTTCACACCTCATGTTTGCTTATGCTGTTCATGACCAAGAAACGATTATTTGTTTAGGTGGAAAGAACAGATCACTGATAAAGTATTCTTTTTTTTTTAAGAGTTTACTTTTTTAATGAATATGCAATAATAAAACAAAGTATAAATCACTGCTTTCAGAGTACACCCCTGCCATTCTACATGATTGATATTGTTTTGTTTGCTTAACGTTCCGTTGCAAATTTATAGTACATATATTCACGGTAAGTCTATTCTGATGGCAAATGCCGTCCGTTTTAACTGAGTTTAACAACCTTAATAAAGTGGTCACAAAAGAACCAAATATGATCGATTGTACAATTTTACTATAGATATTTTAACTATCATTTAGTTTAAGTTTTCGATCTTAAATTCAAGTTCAGTGTATATAAACCAACATGCTTGAATGAAATAAGTTTCTTTTCATTGAATATGAAATCTTTACAGTTTTTACCACTTTGAGGAGTAAGCGGTCTGGATATTTTCTTTTACGACGAGAGACTGTTTATCCAAATTATCTTCAATCAAAGGGTGACTGGTATTGGATTAAGGTATATCAATATGCTCAGTTTTGGCCTTTTTATCGACTGGCAGTAAAACCCATGCAAAAGTGGAGCGTCCGTTTGGCTGTGCGGGATGTATAAATACTCAGCCATGTCCGGTCAGAACTCTGCCCAATTTACCCTCATTTTACAGTGGCAGTCAAAATATTTCTTACCTTTAATCCGGCCAAGATTCTTTTTCAAGATCTGCTTTTTGTATTAATTCAATTGTTAATTTATTTCTCGTCCTGAACATGCATGAAATATTTGTCACTGGACGTAAAGCAGACAGCAATCAAATTCACTTTTCAGTGGAGTGTTTTTTTAATGAAATATCTAGGTCACACTTTGTAGTAGTAAAAACAAAGTGTTGCTAGGTTGCAGAGTGCCTTATATTTCTAAGATCATGGTATTTCTTAAATACAAAACGTTAATTGCTGTCTTTTCCATTTAATTCTTTATACTCAGAAGGGAGAGTAGTCACAAGTTCAAATATCACGTCAACCGATTCTATAAACTAGATATTTAAATTAAGTACTTCACATGTGTCGGACTATTGGGGTGTCGGACAAAAGGGGTATCGGACTATTGAGGTGTCGAACTAATGGGGTGGCGGACCAATGGGATTTGATAAAAGCTGGACAAATTCGTTTTGACATAGATAGTGACCAATAAGAGAATGATGGACGTTCAATAATTTTTTCTCCAAATTTACAGATGTAGGTCAATTTTACGAATTTTCCTACATACGCTACCACCTCTGGTTTAAAGATTTTTTGAGGCATAGCTCTCGTGGTTAGTTAATAGAATGAACACAATAAAGGGATGATTCTTGTGAAAGTTTGAAAAAAAATCAAAGACGGCGGAATTGTGGCCCTGCTTAATAGCTTCAGTTTGTTTCTACATCTATCTAAAAGATGGTTTGAGATGTATATCATAAAGCGATGATGCACGTCAAATAATCGCCTTTTTAAAAAAGACATCGGAACTCAGAACAGTATGGAATGTTGTTAAAGCTTATAATTATATAACACATGTGGCTTAAATGTGCAATGTACTCAATATTTATGAAAACAAAAATAAGGTACATCTCTATTACATAGTAAACCACTTGTTGTTTGCCTGAGAATAATTCAGGTGGAAGTTCTAGATATAAGGACGTCTACACCATTCAAGTTTTTATCAAATCACATACAAATTCGCCTAGATGTTTCAAATTTACATCATAAAATAGTATTAAATTCATGGCAATTGTTTCTTTATATATATAAACATGAATTTCATAATCAAATATATGCCAACTTTAAGTAAATGCACTTATCATTTCATAATGACTGATTTGCTAAACGGTTAACTTTATAAATAATAGGAGACGTACAAATTCACTAAAACCGGGGTATAACCTATGCATGACCTCTTTCATTAAATTATCATTACAGATTAAACAGGCTATGCAGAGATATAGAGAGAAGTAACGAAAATTTTATCACATACGAAAAAGCTAAAGATTAATTGTCTCTACTTTCTAGAATTAAAGGAGATTTCGAAAGCCAGCAAAATATTAAAAGTATGAAAATAAAAAGTCTCTGATAGATAAGTATCGATTGAAATACATAATATAACTGATGATCGTAGAAATAAAATTTTATTTAATTGTTCAATATTTTTCTTTTGTCTACAGTATACCTATTGTTCACAACAACTTACGAGTTAAATTGCATGTTCCGATTTAAGTTTTTTATATCAGATTTATATAATTATGATAAAGGAACAAAAATCTAAGAATTTTAAATATTGCAACTAAAGTTTTATATATATAATTCTGTAAAGACATTATAGTATAGCCAATAAAAACAATACCTATATTCTTTCAGTGTAGACTTAAAATAAGAACCAGATTAGGAGAACTTTGTAGGGACACAAATGCAGAACTAACGGTATAAAATGAAAAAAAATATACTGTTGAACGTGAAAACTAACGGTATAGTTTGCAAAACTAACGCTTTGATTTTTCATACTATATGAATTACGAATAAACGCGTTAGTTTTTACAATCAACGCGCGCGTTAAAAGTGATAACCAACGCGTTAAAAGTGCAACAAACGAGTTAAAAGTGAAAACCAAGGCGTTAAAAGTGAAAACCAACCCGTTGAAAGTTTTATACCGTATGTTTATACCGCCAATGACACGAATGGCCACTCATAGGATAGCCCAATTATCCCAACGACATCACAAGCCCAGTAGCTAGCAATTCTGTGTTGACATGAATTATCATTGATATGGTAATAGAAATGAACTAACTGTTAACAAAACTTTGAATTGTTAGAAATACTGAGGATTTTCTACCCCAGGAATAGATTGTCGTAGCTTTATGTGACAAAACTTTTCAGAATTTCCGGTTCTCAATAGTCTTCAACTTAGTACTTTATTAAGCCTTTTAACTTTTTGATTCGAGCGTCAATGATGAGTCTTTTGTACACGAAACGCCCATCTGGTGTACACGATTATAAGCCTGATATCTTTGATGAGTGGTTGTTGTAGAACCACTGGTTCGATGTCACTGCTTGTTGAGGTTTCCTACCCGAGTATATCACTAGTCCAATAGTCAACACATCTTTGTTGACATGATTTATCATTACTATGGTTATATTAATATATTAACTGTTTACGAAACATTGAATTGTTCGAAATGCTTTGGATTTTCTTCCCAAAGACTTGATTACTTTATTGTATTTGGCAAAACCTTCCGGAAAGTTTGGTCCATAAATTTCTTCAACTACGTTCTTTATTGGCATTAAAACTTTTTGATTCGAGCGTCAGTGATGAGTCTTTTGTAGACGAAACGCGCATCTTGTGACGCTCGAATCAAAAAAGTTTAAAAGGTCAAATACAGTACGAAGTTGAAGAGCATAGAGGACCAAACGTTCCTAAAAGTTTTGCAATATAGTTTGCAAAATATGTGGTAAAAACGCAAAACACTGGTAAAAATCGTCATAAAAGGAAAGTAACAGCAATAAGAAGTTGACTGACAATTTCTGCCTTGCTGACTTATTTGTAAATATTGTATTGCTGATCATTTCAGCTATATAGAGTCTCTTTCAACTTACTATAATGTTTAAGATTATAGGCAAAATGAAAGACAATATTTGGTAATAATCGTCATTTAAGGGCAATAATTTCTATGATAAGTCATTTGACAGTTTTGATGTAAATGGCCAGTAGGTAGATTCCTGACTTGGTACAGGCATTTCCTAATGTAGAAAATGGTGGATTAAACCTGGTTTTATAGCTAGCTTAACCTCTCACTTGTTTGACAGTCGCATATAATTCCATTATATTGACCACAATGAGTGAGCATTACAAACAGACATAATTGGTAAAAATGTCAAAAGTAGGGGTACAGCAGTCAACATTGTAATATAATCTTAATCCCTTAAAACAATAAATAACACCCTATAGACAAAGTGCATAAGCAAAAATGAAAGACAAGAATACAAAATTGACCATCGTACAATAAAACAATGGCGGGATGTATAAGTACCAAGCCACGTGAATATCGAATGAGTTGGGAAATGTGTATCCCATATGCACGTGAAGTTGGTATATTGCTGCTAAGGTGGGGGAAATTTATAATTTCAAAATTAAAATCGTCTCGTTTGTCATAGATTCTGGTACTAAGATGATCGCTTATATCAAATTCGAGGTATAAGTCTAAAAATGAGGCAGATGAAGCCGTGTCTGTTTTTTCTTTAATTTCTAGTTCTAGTTCTAGAACTATTGAGCTAAGGGTTCTTAATGGTAAAAGTTTTATAAACGTCTTTAGGATTTGTTGACTGTTATGTACTTTATTTGTCAACGGTGATACCATATATGCTCCATTTATTCCAATTACATTCATCCTCTTATTTCCACGATTATTACATTTCAAAATGCGACTTATCGCCAGAATTTCGTTGTCCAAAAAAAATAATAGTGGAGAAGGAACTAGTAGGAACACAGAATTCCTTTTCGTTTTGCTGTCTTCTCTAATAGTTTGGTTTGGTTTGTTGTTCTCTATTAAAACGGGGTGTGATGTAACTGCTGCTTTACCAATGAATTGATTTCTATATACTGCTAGAACGACTTCAGTATCAATAAAATACAATTTTCGTTTCATTGTTATTGAAATTAGATAAAATTCTATTATGAATATATTAATTTTTATTTAACAATTGATTTCTTGTAGTTGGATATACATCAAATGGCGATTTTAATGCATGTTCAAGATAAGAACACAGAAAACAATACATCAAAAAGGGAAGGCAGTGAAACTTGCTCGATCGGGATGGAGTGCGGGAAAAAGGGATCGCACTGGAAACGGGTAGGCATTTTGTGTTGGCAACAATTTACCTACTTAACCTTCAAAGCGTTTATGCATGGTATCTAAAGTCCTCATTTAAATCCGACGGGTTGTTTTTTGGTATATCCCGGACAACTGCGGACCCACTCCCTCGGTCGGAACAAACAGGTTCTGGATAGTTTTGTCATAATAAAACAAGACTCAAAATATGAAATATAAAACGCACAACGTCATTTGGACGTCGTTATTTTAAACATTTCTGTCATTAAGACCAATGTTGAGAAAGTCCATATTTATTTGAATGAAATATAACCACTTCCCGAAAAATACCACAAAACAAAGTTAATTACTTACAAGATTGACTGAAGTTATAATGATTTTCTGATAGATAATCAACCAGCTTTTGAAAAATCGAAGTTTTTTGTTTTTGTTTAATCATGTCAAGATACGAAATCGTTGGTTAAAAATTAAAAAGATTAACACACAAGTTCAAATATTTTGAAAGAATCAATGTGTTCGACAATCCCGAACATATTATCGGACCTAATTTAGTGTGTGAGCGAGATCGCCTTACTGTATCCATTAACTCCAACATTTATTGCATATTTAATTTACAGTTGCCAATTTCCTTTTAAAATAAAGAAAATTTCACAGATAACCACTGATATTTTCAATGTGTGCTCGCTGCAATTCTATATTTGGAGAGCAGATTATAACGTCGTTTCGTGCACTTTTCGGATCTGTCATGTATCTAATTCCTGTTTGCCGATAATTAGAATTTTGGCAATACATGTATATGCAATGAATGTTTGCGACACAAATTTCTACAATACTTTGAACAGAAGGACTTTATATTTGAGCAGCGGCTCAAATTGATTAGTTGTAACGTGTGTGCTCTTTTTGAATCTGTCACGAACTTCCTGTTTTATGATAATTTGAATTACAAATTAGGAAATACTTAGCACGACATCGCGTGCATTCCTGTGTCTTTTGGCAAAGATGGCTGTTTTTAGCATATTTTCAGCTCACCTTTCCAAAGGAAATGTGAGCTTTTGCCAACACTTGGCGTCCGTCGTCGTCTGTCGTCGTCTGTCGTCGTCCGTCCGTTGTAAACTATTTCAAACATCTTCTCCTCTGAAACTACTGAACCAATTCCAACCAAACTTAAGCTGAATGATCCTTAGGGTATCTAAAATAAAGTTTGTGTTTTATTTTTTGTTTCGTAAAAAAACATGGCTGCCATGCTTAAAAAAAGAACATAGGTGTAAAATGCAGTTTTTGGCTTATATCTCAAAGTCTAAAGCATTTAGAGCAACTCTGACATGGGTAAAAATGTTCATAAGGTCAATTTCTATAAGCCCTGACATTTTCAGATGAATCTAACAACCCATTGTTTGGTTGTTGCCACTAAATTGGTAATTTTAAAGAAATTTTGCAGTTTCTGGTTATTATCTTGAATACTATTATAGATATAGATAAACTGTAAACAGCAAAAATGATCAGCAAAGTAAGATCTACAAACAAGTTGTTATGACCAAAATTGTCAATTGACCCTTTAAGGAGTTATTGCCCTTTAAGGACAATTTTACACAATTTGTTTATCATGTTTTCTAACTTTAAAAAGTCTTCCTCTGAAACTACTGAACCAATTTAAACCAAACTTAAGCTGAATCATTCTTAGGTCATCTAAAATAAAATTTGTGTTTTATTTTGTGTTTCCTCAGAAAACATGGCCGCCATGGCTAAAAACATAACATAGGATAAAATTCAGTTTTGGCTTATACTTAAAAACTAAAGCATTAGAGCAAATCGGACAAGAAGTTAAAAAAAAGTATTCATTAGGTCAAGGTCTATATCTGATTTTTAGGTTATTGCCTCTGAGTTGATGATTTTAAGGAAATTTTGCAGTTTTCGGTTATTATCTCGAATATTATTACAGATAAAGATAAACCGTAAACAGCAAAAATGTTCAGCAAAGTAAGATCTACAAATAGGTTTCATGACCAAAATTGTCAATTGACCCCTTAAGGAGTTATTGTCCTTCAAAGACAATTTTTCACAATTTGTTCATCTAGTTTGCTTACTTTGAAAAATCTTCTCTTTGAAACTGTTGAATCAATTTCAGCCAAACTTTGGCTGAATGAGTTTCAGAATATCTAGTATAAATTTTGTATTTTATTTCCTTGTACGTCAAGAAACATAGCCACTATGGTTAGAATGGAACATAGGGTAAAATGCATCTTTTGCTTTTGAAGAAAATATGACAGATACAAAGAACATTTAAATGGCATTTTTAAGCCACTCATTAATATATATTGAAAAGCAAAAATCATCATTGATGAAAGATTTAAGCAAAACATTACAGGTGAGCGAATCAGACTCTTGAGAGCCTCTTGTTGGTTTGCCCTTTGTTGTCTCCATATTTTTTCTGTAATATTTAATGGAATGTAATACAAAAATCCCCAAAAACGTTCGTAGCTTTATTTTTAAACTCCTTTTTCATTTTTACTTTTAGCATTTATTGAATAATAATTGTAAAAAAAACACTTTATTGTCGAGAAATGTTTCGATTCTCGGCTCTATCCTTTATAACCTTGATTATACTGGTCAGTGAATGAATATAGTTACAAGAACTATATTTATTACTTTGCGGTTATTTTAATAACTTTGTTTGGCCACCCAATGGAATTCTCGTGAAATTGGTCATATGTAAAGTTAGAATAGTAGAATAATAAATGTCAAAATACAATGCAATTGTTCAATTTTAAAGATAAATTGGATTCAAAAATACACACAAAAATGAATCACACTTTCATTTATTCTTGTCGGTTTCAAAAAATACAAACAAAATGTCTACCGTGTCCATATATATAAAACATACTGACTTCTCGAACACAAGATAGTTTTTTACTCTGTTAGTGACTTTGCTACAGGGAGTGTATCTACCGACATCGAGTTTTTTGAAAGCATGATTTTTAAAACTAGTAGTTTAATTAGTTTTAGCTTATTTTCATTAACTACAAGCAATCATATAATAGTATTTTATATTATTTCACTTGTACATGTCTTTTTGACATCTGTAATACTAATATTATATACTTAACATTCTTGTTTGAATTGTTTTACACTAGTCATTTTGGGGCCCTTTATAGCTTGCTGTTCGGTGTGAGCCAAGGCTCCGTGTTGAAGGCCGTACTTTGACCTATAATTGTTTACTTTTTACACAGTGTGACTTGGATGGAGAGTTACCTCATTGGCACTCATACCACATCATCTTATTTCTATTAGCAGCCTTTTCTGAACTGATTTTTATTTACTTTTATCAATGAACTATTTTTTTAATTTATTGGCAGAGAAATCCGACACACCTATATGTCCGTATTAACGAAGCTTTCACAGTGGTTGTCTGTTATATATTTCTTTTTTTCCCTTTTTTTGGAGGGATGTGGTATTGACCGGATATTTTTTGTAGTCTTTATTGAATCATTTGTCTATGAATGTATATACATAGACTAATCTTAGACTATTTTAAAAGCGTTTTTTTCTTAGATAGCTTGCTGTTACATTAACATATAAACTCACGTATATTTATATCTGATTTATCTATGGCAAATATGCAAAATAAGTGACGAATACCTTGTTTAAAAGTATCCCCCATCAATGGCATACGAAACACCAATAAAAAATGACTCAGTTTTGTACCCCATGCGTATTTGAATTTAGCCGTATTTGACACAGCGTTTTAGAACTTTTTGTTTTCAGTGATGTTCAACTTCGCATTTTATTTATATGTTTGTACTGATATGATCATTTACGACGGGTGCCACATGTGGAGCAGGATTTGCTAACCTTTCCGGAGCACATGAAACCACCCGCGGTTTTTGATGGTTCGTGTTGCCCAGTCATAAGTTTTCTATGTTGTATTTTGTGTACTTTTGTTTGTCTTTTCGTTTATCTCTCGTTTTTTTGCCATTGCATTGTTAGTTTGTTTTGGACATGTGAGTTTGGATATCCTTTTGGTATCTGTGAGTTTAGATATCCTTTTGGTATCTTTCTCCTCTCTTTTATTTAACATTACAATTGTTTTGATTCAAGTGCCGCTGACCTGTCTGAAGAAGATGAATCGCACGTATGACGTAACAAATTATGAGCCTGGTTTCAGAAAATCGATGAAGAACTTGACAATCTCTTAGTTTCAAACCTTTAAGAAAATATAACCGTTTTGAAACAAAGTAACGTTATTACGCTTGCAAATTTTGATTTAGGATTTCCCATATATCATTAATTGTTGATATTAACAAATTAACTGAGATGCATTTGATGCATGCTAAATACAAAATTAGCATAATTAGTATGTTTTGTACTTGTAACATCTGTTATAGCATGGGTTCGTGTAAATACATGCAACCGCAATTATAATATTTCTTTTTTGTAAGTATGTACATTGACCTGTTTTACGAGAAGTTCTCCTATAAAAGCAAGTGTTTTACCGAAAGATACATAACTGCTTCTTCTGTTTCTGGACAAAGTGAACTGTAAGTTTATCTATTCTTAATAATTAAATAACAAAAAATCCGAAAGATACTGCAACGTTGTGTATTATTAAATACCTATCTGTTTTGCCAATGAAAACTTGTATTTGGATACTTGAAAGATGGCTTAATAACATTCATTTATTTCGTCCGCATGAGATAATTCAAAAGCACATATATATATATATATATATATATATATATATATATATATATATATATATATATAAAATGACTGAATAATAGTCAACGATACAAAAGATTTATCCATCGGATCACTACATATGATGTTGGCTGTAAACATTCTGTTTACACTTTTCTAAACATATAGAAATCAAGATTGCTTTTGTTTAATTCCCAGAATGGTTTGATCTGATTCATTTTATATCGTGCTCATATTGATGAAGGATATCTGTTATCCAAAATATTTATAGTTACATTTGTTCGTTTATTAGTCATTTTGATATATAGGTGATGTTGTAATTGTTACAGATCTGCTGAAATATATATATATATATATAAGATATATATATATATAAGTACGTCTGAACCAGTGACAACTCTACAACAGATTTATCCATCGGATCACCAGCAGTGATGGTGATACATGGCTGTGTACATTCTGTATATACAACTCGTCTAAACATCAGCCCAACAATGTTAGATCTGTAAATTTGCTTTCGCAAATTTTTGGTTCTTCCTCGCCGGGATTCGAACTCGTGCTACTGAGATATCGTGACACCAAATCGTCTGCACTGTATCCGACGCGCTAGAACACACGACCACCTAGGCTTCACAATAATAAAGCTTTCGGTGGCCGGGTGTTACCTTTCCTCGTCAGTTTTAATCTAGCGTCGTAATACAGTTCATGATATATAGGGCATAAAGATGGCATTGTTACAGATCTGCTGAAATATCTATTGTAAAGGATCCTACAAATGAATGCAAGATACAATCACAGAAATAATTATATTTATAAGTACGTCTGAACCAGTGACAACTCTACAACAGATTTATCCATCGGATCACCAGCAGTGATGGTGATACATGGCTGTGTACATTCTGTATATACAACTCGTCTAAACATCAGCCCAACAATGTTAGATCTGTAAATTTGCTTTCGCAAATTTTTGGTTCTTCTCTCGCCGGGATTCGAACTCATGCTACTGAGATATCGTGACACCAAATCGCCTGCACTGTATCCGACGCGCTAGACCACACGACCACCTAGGCTTCACAATAATAAAGCTTTCGGTGGCCGGGTGTTACCTTTCCTCGTCAGTTTTAATCTCGCGTCGTAATACAGTACATGATATATAAGGCATGAAGATGGCATTGTTACAGATCAGCTGAAATATCTATTGTAAAGGATCCTACAAATGAATGCATTTATATATATATAGCTAACAGTTTTGAATGAATCTGCAACTTCAGCAAATTAAATGACTGTATGGATATAGTGAAAGTTATTGGGTGTTTTGTGTTATTTGTTTGTTATCTTTTGAATTTTTCAAATAAAGAAAGTTTTATCTCTTTTGCGTACACCTTACTCTCTCTTTTTAAAAATCTTTGAATTGTTCGAAATACTAAGGATTTTCTACCCAAATAAAAGATTATCCTAGCCGCATTTGGCAAACACTTTCGAAATTTTGACCCTAAATGCTCTTGAACTTCGTACCATTTTTGTCTTCTTAACTTTTTTGATCGAGCGTAATTCATGAGTCTTATGTAGGCAAACTAAGACGACACTTGTTAACCGATGTTCAAATCTCGTAAATCAATTAAAAAGAGACAAATCAAGGTAACAAACAAAATCTTAAGGAAACGCACGAACCTCAAAAAAAGCGAGACCGGGTGCATCGACAGAGCAAGCGTTCTTTGCTATGCGTGCATCAGCCGCCATGCGAATTCATAATGCAAAATGCTAAAAAGTGCTTCGGTCACACGAAATTATTAAAGTGATATTTTCATTTACGGTGTTGGCATTGTCACTAAATACGTTTTTAGTTAAACATTTTGAATAAAATTAAATAATTATTTTCATTTAATTTGCAAAAGAGTTTTTTAAGGAGACGAACTGGTCGCAGTACTATCATTTTATTTAATTTTTTTTACTTTTAGAAAGCATTTCAGTGTACAAGCATTATGAAGGTTTCTGTTTGCATTGTTCTATGTCTGTTGTTAGCTTTTGTGGGAAGTAAGTATTATTAAACAAATCATATAGTCTACACTGAGCTTCGAGAAAAAAGAAATAAATCTTTCCAAATTGTACACTTAGCCATTTGATAAGTCTCAATATATGACTGACCAATTTCACTACAGGTAAAGTTTCGAGAAAGAGAGGCAGAAGATATCAAAGGGATATTCAAACTCGCAAGTCGATGACAATCTGACAACGACATGTCAAAATTAACGACCAAAAGACAAAGAATGGTATACAAAGCACAACATAGAAACATGAAGACCGAAAAGTCTCAGACTGTCTATAAAAACACAAGGCAATAATTAACATTTAGATGTGACTTGTTAAGATGCATTGATATATTCAAGATGTTATGAATGGCTCATGCGTACTACATACTAGTCATTAGATGAAGTTTAGGTAAAATGTTAGCACAATCATGTATATCTTTGTAATAAGTCGCATTATAGCTGATTTCGACATGTAATATAACATTTATCTTACATTTGTTTTAGCTAGCACAGCCACCAAAGAAACATTTGGAAAACGTCTTCTAAGGTATGAATTTGATTATGAATGGAAATATATAACAACACTGAATTACTTATCGACTGAAGGGACTGGTATTTTTCTCAATGTATAAATTATAGTTTTTGTTATTTTTATTGAAAATGAAAATGACACTTTATCAATATCGTATGTCCGATGAGCTGTTCCGGATTTACTTTCATTAAGAACACCCAAAGACAAACATATAAAAGCCAAGGATGTATAAGACGTAAAGAGTTGAAAGTACTGACGTACCATTTGTTCAGTATATTTATAAAATGGAATTAACACTACCTCAATTTGTTTCGTCCGTAGCACTTTAATGGATTTTCTTTTATCAGGAACGCTCATACCCACAAAAGTCAAAGCCAAAAATGTATAACTACATAAACACATAAAGAGCCATATGATCAAAGGGATCTAAAAGGAAAAGTCAATCTATCTAGTTCAATTTAATTTTCATGATTTATGCGATAATTCAAAATCGTATGTTGTCCATATGATCAGCTTTTGGGAATTAGGGATCTAAATAAATATTTTAAGTACATGATACAAACATATTCAATTTCCTGTCAATCTATCATAGTATGAGAATCGACAGATCACATTGACGAAATAAGCTTTCAATGTGATTATTTTTGAAAACATATTTCGGAAACTTTACATGGAAAAAGCAAAATCATAACGCAAAGATGATCTCTTATAATGCAGGCCGCGGCTTGTAGCTGATAAAAGGCAACAGCCGACGTCCCTTTGACCAAAATGCGAGAAGGCCGCGGCTTCAGTTAAAGCGTTGATTCTTTTAGATAATTTGTATTCACTTGATATTTTTGTTATCTTCTTTGACATAGTTTAAAATTTCATAATACCTGATTTTTATGTTTAAATGCATTTCGTGTAAACATATTCTATTGATTGTTGATAAGTTCCTTTTTTTATAGCAATCGATATTTCAACCACATGTTATAATTTCAATGTTCATGATACATATCTGAAATATATCTAATTAAAAGCTTAACACAAGCTTAGGGAGCTACCATTTGATTTTTATGGGGGCTAGGATGAAATTTGAAAAAATAGGCAGGACAGGAGTTTTGAGGGAAAAAAAGGCAGGATGAGATTATTTGCAAAAAAAAGGCAGGATCACAATTTATGTAAAAAAAAGGATAAACTAAAAAAGGCAGGACCGAATAGAGTGAAAATAAAAGGCAGGACCGAATAGAGGGAAAAATAAAAGGCAAGACAAAATTCTTCATCCTAGCCCCTATAAAAATCAAATGGTAGCTCCTTACCGCAGATGTATCTTCTAGTCTCATTTTCACATTGGGTCTAAGTCTAATTTACGTATAACTTACATTTATTTTTTATTATAACTACTGGTTAAATATTGTATAAAAGTATTCTCATATATTTGTAGCCGTGCGAGACGAGCAGGTTACTGCAGTCAATCTGGATACAGTTGTGGATCTGACTTGGTTTGTTGTTCTAAAACTTGTTCGTACGGGAAGTGTTATTAGTGGATGGTTTATCAGCTTTGGAGAAAATGGAGTGAACAGTCATTATCTAGATTAACTATGTAGTGGATTAAATAAAACTAGGTGAATCGAACTGGGTTTTGATTTTTTTTATCTAAACATTTGTCAGAATTTTGAGAGAATTACAATTTTTTGGATACAAATTTGCATGCAGTTAACATCAACCATAAAACTCATTATAATAGAAACACATAAAATACACAAAAAGTGTACACGTATTCAACACATTATATAGTTCACTAAACGGGAATGGATATGGAGTGAAATTTTATGCCCCCTAGCATAGATGCGATTAATTGAAGGCTTATACACTTCTCGATAGCTTTACTGCCAAATATGCATAAGATTTTTATTAAAAGAAAATATTTTTGCAGCTTTTGTAACATATAAAGCATATCAGCACATATTGTTTAGCGCTTTAAAGTTACACGATAAATTCACTGGCTTTCGGGAAGTCGTGTTTACTCAGACTTTATAAAACGTCACCAGTGTTTGAGCAGAAAATTGATGAACCAAGGTTATGTCAAAGAACGTCTCGTCCTTTTTCTTAAAAAAAGTTTATCGGAAGAAACCAAGACCTTGTTGATAAATATTCGGTATCAACTTCACAAGTAATACACGATGGTCTTGAAGTATAGGTTCTAGGTACTGACGTTGTTTATCATCTTAATTACGTGTTATAGTCTCTTTTATTTTTCTTTGTAAAGTATTAACCTTTACTGTTTAGTCCATTTTTGTTATACCCTTTTGGTTTGGCTCGTTACTTATAAATCCCGTCATTTTGTTATTGTGCTATGGTCATTTTTAGCATTCTTGTCTTTCATTTTTGCTTATGTGCTTTGTCTATAAGGCTTTTTGTTTCTCTTTGTTGACATATTTGTTTGTTTTATAGTGATAAACATTATAACACAATGTTGACTGCCGTACCCTTTTATGACATTTTTACCTTTAATGTCTGTTTATTTTGTTAACACATTGTCATCAATATAATGGAATTTTATGCGACTGTCATACAAGTCAAGAGGTTTATTTAGCAAGCTATTAAACCAGGTTTAATCTACCATTTTCTACATAAGAAAATGCCTGTACCAAGTCAGGAATATGACAGTTGTTTTCCGTTCGTTTGATGTGTTTGAGCTTTTGATTTTGCCATTGGAAGGGACTTTCCGTTTTGAATTTTCCTTGGAGTTCGGTATTTTGTTATTTTACTTTTTAGTAGAAATTACGCCTGCTGTCCGATTTTTTCCTTGAAAACGAAGCGTAGTCACAGATTGATATTTGAATGTGTCCTATAGGGCTAATATTATTATACAATTTTACATAATCTCTATCACTTTGATCACAAGTTTAGTTTATACGTGGTATATCAAAAACAATATCGGAGAAAGACAGGCAACAACTTGGCCAAACAAATAGACGAGATGACAAACAACAGTCAACAACAGTTAATAAAACACTACACAGAATACTAAAGACTGAGCAACATAAACCTTTTGAAAATAATCCAGTTCTGCGCATGTGTTCCAGAGGAATGAACAGTTACTGCTCCACTTTTGACACTTGTAGTGTTGCTCATGATAGGTAAAGGTTGCACTTTGTAAATACAGCTGTTTTTCAAACCACGCCTCTTTTGGGGAGATGTTGAATATTCATAGACAATTAATTTTGTTTACGCACTGGTTCCCGGATATGATCTCTATGTTTCATCTCATAGAGACATAACTTGGGAATGTTACCAGTAAATATATTATATTCATAGTGATCAAGTTGAAGTTTGTTGAAATCCTTCAGTCAAGGTTGGGGTAGTATAGAAATTTAATGTAAGTTTAAACTCTTAGAAGTTCGGGGCATATAAACGTTGAAAATATGCCGCACAGCCCTATATTTTGACCTTTGAAAAAAATAGTAGTGCATATGAACTTTCCATTCTAGGATATATTTTTTTTCAAAACTTCATAGTAAAAGTGGTACAGTTTTAGCCGTGAAAGGAGTTCCTATGGGAAATTGCATTGTTGATATTTACAGAAATGCAACCTATAAAGGTCGCAATCGGAGATGTCACAAATGCGACAAAAGGGCAAATTATAGATTAATAAAGAAGTACATAGAAAGTCGTTGATGCTTTTTAATGTTTGGTGCATTGTTATACACGGTTTTCTACCAACATGTATGCCGTACATATTTCTGATTAAAACTTTATAAGATGAAATATAGAATTTGCAATTCTGGTCTAATACTCCTGGAGTGGTTCATGTTTGAAGTTTTACTGATGTACAAGCCTATATTGCAATTGTGATGAGTTTATCATATGCACATCATGCAGATGATTTATCATCTTTCAGTCTGCATTTTTGAATTATGAAAATACAATTGTTTTTCGTTTGATGCAACGGCATCGTCAGTATCTTATCGACTTGTAGGTTTGAATATTCCATTTGGATCTTCCGCCTCTTTTGTTACCACCACCATGAACACAACCAAAACCAACAACGTTAACAAATTAATAAAAATCCAATTTTCCATTTATATTTCACATCGAGGCCATATCCGAAAAGTCTTTCAATATATATCTAGAGAATGTATTACAGCTCTATTAGTGAGAAGTTTGATCAATATGTAGCTAATTTCTGAACATTTCTGATTAAAACTTCAATGCCTAAAAATGGTCCCACACTGCAATTGGGATATATTGAGGAAAATTCTGTAATTTAACCGATTGAGTCCTATTATCGATTGCGAAATTTTGACTGAGTGTCAATTAGCACGGCGGTGGTGCATGCATAGCAGGAGATCGCATTCAGTCTCGATCCTTTTTGGAATCATGCGCTTTATTTAGTTTTTGCTGGTGCCTTGCTTTGTCTCTTTCTGATCGATTTACGAGATTTGAACATCGGTAAACTACTGACGCACTAATAAAGCATAGATTTCAAAATGAATAGGATTTTCTTGACCAAAACAAGTATTCCATTTGATATATCTATAGATTGCATTTCTGTAAATATAGATAGACAGTGCAATTTCCAATAGGAACTCCCTTTGTGGCTAAAACTGTGCCGCTTTTACTATGAAGTTTCGTAAAAAATTTCATCCTAGAATGGAAAGTTGATATGCACTACTATTTTATTCAAAGGTCAAAACATAGGGCTGTGCGGCATATTTTCAACATTTATATGCCCCGAAATTGTTAGAGTTTGAACTTATACTAAAATTCTGTACTACCCCTACCTTCACTTTTGGCCTACTTCAGAATTCAATTTTCACCGCAACCATTTTTTTTATACTGGTAACATTCCCAAGTTATTTTTCTATGAGATGAAACATAGAGATCATATCTGGGAACCAGTATGTAAACAAACCAAAATATCTATGAATATTATATATCTCCCCAAAAGAGGCGTGGTCTGTGAAACAGATGTATTTACAATGTGCAACATTTTATATTGTCTTTCATATACATATTGCTAAATACCTTTTACAGATTTCTTTCGATGAAAATCTTTAGAAAATCAAGCAGAATTTGCGGTATTACATAAATGTTTACGCAGAAACGCACGTTTAAAATAAAATTGATTATCAGCACAGTTTTGGGTGACATTTTTTTTTTGTTTTGTTAAAGGAGCTTGTTTTCTGTTTTCCTTTTAACGAATATATATAAATGAGACCTACTGTTTATAAAAACATTATTAAAATAGGGCTCTTAAAGCACCGACCCTATCTTCATAAGTTTTATGAACGCAATCTGGAAGTATATTTTGGCCATGGATGATGTTCATTTGTCGTAGCCACACTCTGTCTTTGTTTATGTTGTCGTAACTTATTACCAAAATGTTACTTGTCCTTAAAACTGATGGAGGTGAAAATACTTGTCTTTCAAGGAAATCTAAGTTCGGCCTCTCTTATTGTGGTGATTAATTTAATCCTTTTAGTTTTTGAAAACTTGATCAACCTCAGTTTTCTCTATAAAAAATCTAAATTGTTCACGTGTGGACTGTTAAACCCCATTTCAGCTAATGACATGGTACTGACTTGGATTTAACAAAAGATTTTGTTTATATAAAGTACAATTAATTAACCAAGCAATTATATCGTCTCTAAAGTTGCTGCTTCCTCGGACAAAATGTTCCTGTAGAATGTTTACATTCTTTTTTGTTTGATGCTTCCTTACATTTCAAGTATTGGATTTACACTCTTTTTGGGTTTGAGCGAATGAGATGATGGCCATCTGTTATGTCAATTTAAATTGAATCATTTGGTAAGTTTCAAACCCTAATAGACAGATACTCAGTGTCTACTTTACAAATAATACAGATTTTTTTATTGAGTTATAGACTCTATGAGCTGATGTTGGGTATCACTTTCTTTTCTTCAATTTTCTTTGTACTACAATATATAAAAGGAATTGAGAATGGAGATGGGGAATGTGTCAAAGATACAACGACCCGACTAAAGAGCAGAAAACAGCCAAAGGCCACCAATGGTTCTTCAATGCAGCTAAAAAATACCGGACCCGGAGGCAGACTTCAACTGGTCCGTTAACAAAAATGTATACTAGTTCAGCGAAATGGACGCCACACTAAACTCTGGAACATATAAATGAACCAAAATAAAAAAAAAACACACACAAGACTAACAAAGGCTGGAGGTTCCCGACGGGACAGGCGCAAAAATGTGGCGGGATTAAACATGTTTTGTGAGATCTCAACCCTCCCCTATACATCTAGCCGATGTGGAGTAAACAAACACACAGCAATACGCACAGTAAAACTCAGTTAAAAAGAAGTCTGAGTCCGATGTTAGAATAGGTAACAACAAACTAAACAAAATGACAATGATCAACATGAATTAACAAAGGACTACTAGCAGTAACTGACACGCCAGCTCTAGACCTCAATTAATCTGATCGAAAGATTATGTCTTCATCATGTGAAAATCAAGCACAATTTCTTTCGTTAGGGGTTTAGTATCATGACATCTATTATGTCCCTTTTGGTCGTATGACTCTTGTGGCTTGGCTCGGTATTTGTACATCCAGCTTTCAAGGTTTGGGTTTGGACATTCTTGATGTGGGATTCGGATAATGTATGTATAGTGTTGTTTTCATTTTGTATACTCTTGTATTCATATTTCACTTAATTTGAACTTTATCGGAAAAGTGTATTTTTGTCAACACAGAATGATGTTTGATTGGATGAAGAAATGACAAACAAACAACATGATATTGTCATTTATTATTAGAATGACGAAGAAACAACAAAATGATATATATGTAAAATTAAATCAATAAATCATATTTATAAACAACATTTATATCTATTATAACAAAACCGTATTGACCCATCTCATCAAAGATTCCGTATCAACTTCACAAATAATACATGATGGTCTTGAAGTATAGATTCTAGGTCCTGACGTTTTTTATCATCTTAATTACGTGTTAACGTGTTCTTTTATATGTCTTTGTAAATTATTACCTTTACTGATTAGTCCACTTTTGGTAATATCCCTTTGGCGTGGCTCGGTTCTTATACATCCCGTCATTGTGTTAATGTGCTATGGTCAATTTTTTTTATTCTTGTCTTTCATTTTTGCCTATGTGCTTTGTCTATATGCCATTCTGTTTTTCTTTGTTGACATATTTATTTGTTTTTATACTGATTAAAATATAACAAAATGTTGACAGCTGTACCCTATTTTTGACATTTTTACCTATTATGCCTGTTTGCCTTGTTCACACATTTTTGTCAATATAATGGAATTTTATGCGACTGTCATACAAGTGAGAGGATTAGCTAGCTATAAAACCAGGTTTAATCAACAAATTGTCTACAGAATTAAATGCCTGTACCAAGTCAGGAATATGACATTTGTTTTCCATTAGTTTGATGTGTTTGAGCTTTTGATTTTGTCATTTGAAGGGACTTTCCGTTTTGAATTTTCCTTCGAGTTCGGTATTTTTGTTATTTTACTTTTTACATTCGAATATAATACTGATATCTTGCATATTAAAGTAAAAATATCTATATGCCATACCAATGTATGTTGAATATTCAAAATACCCCAAGTCAAAATATGTCAATTTTAAAATGATTTGTTAATTAATTATTTAAATTAGTTAAACAGGGAATGATGGGATACAATTTTAGTTCCCAAATATTCCTGCCACTTTTAATCAGCAACTGAAGCGCCTTCTGAAATCAGATAACCATTGGGGAAAGAACTAACTTTGTATTAAACATTTCTCCAACATAAAGTCAATGAGTAATGCTGCTTTCTATAGTAACGCCAAGTTTACCAAAAAAATTTAATTTTTAATAAAATTAGCGTTTTTGTCAACACAGGCTTGCTCTTGACAGTGGGATTTCCAGTGACACTAGAACAATAGAAAAGTGACTCTTCTTATGAAAGAGATAGAAAAGGTAAAAAAAGGAAAGACAATTTACACATAAAACTCGATATGCATAGGGGTGAATATCTCTTAAAACACAAAACCATAATATAACCTTTATACAACCACTATAAGTAAAGTATATTTTAAAGCTGAATTTGTTGATATATGATTTTTTAGTTGCCAAATATGCTGTTAATTGAACAATTTATTGCTCAACATAGGGTGTATAAAAACTGCCAATCTTGACTGCATATTTTCGTTTTTAAAACAAAAATATATATCAAACCTTAATAATGTAGCTTTCTGAGGATCCAATTTTTAACGTGTTCCAAAATGTAGTTTCGCCACAAGAATTTTTCAAAGTTGGGTCATTTTGTCTATATCAATGTCTGTAAATTCGTATGATCGAGCACACCGATAAGTGTATCAATGGGACAACTCGATATAGTGTATTCAATATACGTGACAAATTACCTAATGTGGAGTGTATTGAAATCATCATAATATAAATGATCAACATATTATGTTTGAAAACTTGATTCCTATAATATAAGACTTTAAAGTTCATATCATTTACATTCAACGTTTTTATCGGATTTTTTACTATTAATGTAACCTCGAGGTTCAACATCGATAGTGAAAAAATCCCATAAAAACGTTGAATGTAAATGATATGAACCTTCGAATTTTATAATATAGGACTAGAAAACATGTGATCCAAATTAACCACGTGTGTTAAACAACAGACTTTGCACTTTTATAATGTGCAGGTATGCGCATCTTTCATATTCAAATCTGTTAAAAAAATGAAAAATTGAAATACTTACACACTATGCAATAGTTTTGTCTTTGTTCAAAAATCATGAGTATTTTTATTTGGTATTTCTTTGATATGAATATACTCATTTCTCTAACTTTGATTTATGTTTATTGTCAGTTCATGTAATATGTTGGAGTGTGTGCAAAATAAAAATATCCATCCGAGTCAAATTAAAATGCATTAATTTTTCTTATCTTTTGTATAATTGAAAACTTTTGCAGGTGTTGATTCAGAAGTCCGCATGTGAAATCTTTAATGTGCATATTAAAGTATAAAGAGTGGCAGTTCCAGAAATTTTCCTAAGGAACGACCATTTAACTTTAAGAAAAAGGGGTTATGGGATTTTCTTTAAAATATTATTATCCCCAATTTGATGAATTTTGTTGGTAATACTTTTATACAAACACTACATATAGGAAAGTATATGTTAAATCTGCATTTATTAATATATGAAAATGTTTGACTCGGACAAAAAAACATACCCCCGTTTTGAAGTTAAATGGTTGAAACCCTAGGGATGCCCACTGACTGCCTAAAAAGGGACCGCTCCAGTCCTGCTTCAGTGATTTCGTATATAATTAACCAAATTTGTCTCGCAATGAAAGGGCGGCCGGGAACCCTGCCCCTCCCCTATTCAGACTCTGATGAAAGTTTGTAAATCAGGCGGGTAGCATGCGAGGAGCTTTTTAGAATAACTTAGCTAGTTCTCTGACGTCCAACGACTGTTTTCCCAGACAAGCACGGCCCATGCAGCTTGTCTTGCAAAACAGCCGTTGGACGTCAGGGTAATCTCGGACTATAATTTGGCATGTCGTATCAATAAACAAATTAAATCTTTATTTTGTCATAAACTTTGTGAACTACAATGTCATGCAAACTGAAACCAAAAGCCCATCCTTGATAAAATGTCAAGTGTGCCAAATGTGGAATTAAGACGGCAAACAGATCGTATCATAATATGAACAAGCCTGCGGAGTTTTTTAAGTTGGTAACAAGATAATCATAGCTTATGATCAAACCCCAGGGTCCTCCACAAAAAGAGATCGGACACTTGTCAAATACGTCCCAATATAGCTTAAAAAGTCATGAAACTTTAGACTAAAATTTAAACTGCGGTCTTATAATGCCGTTGATGCCAAGACATATATGTTAATGTTCAAAATTGAATATACAGATGAACTTTCGTGGGTCTCTCCTTTCCCTCAGTGACTAGCATTTTCTAAAAATCACCTAGCCAGTTCTTATGAAAACGTACTTCGATGCTGGATTGAAAAAATTGCCAAATTAAGACACAAAGAAGATGGCCTCTTAACAGTCCAACAGCAATGCACAAACTTTAGTAAACTCATTTATTTCATCTTGACATCTATCTACAAAGCTCAGTTGCTCAGTTTCTTTATCAATAGAAATTTAAAACGTGAGAATTCAGAATTTACATGTACAAGGTAAACAAACCACAAACAAAATATTGAAAGACGTGGTTTTACTGACAATGGAGGCTAAAGAAATCTTCAAGATTTACAAAACATTACCGACAAAAGCCTTCAGTTGGGCAATCTTACTGTAATCTGATTATCTCTACTGATAAATAATACAACACTAATGACACATTTAAGTTTTGGAATAATTTTATTCACAGAGACTTTTCTCATTGATGTACATTTCTTTCAGTCTTGTCTTTTCGGAGTTTAAATTGGGAATTACAAATTGCTGCATGAAAGAGACTAGCTCCACATTTCTATGCATATGATCGTCATATGTACTTGAGATTATTCCATAAAACATGCGTTTGATATCCTTTCAATGCCAGAAACGGTCTATTACCCAGCTGAAAGCTAGTGTTTTTCTGCCACAATTACAGTGTACAAGGAAAACTGGCTACAACTTGCACTGGATCAGGCACTTGAATCTTACATCGATCTTGATGTTAAGCAGTTAGTTTAAAGGGCCCTTCGGAACTGTTGGATTCTGTGAAGTCTTCCTTCCATACAGAACATCGCTGCAAAATAATTTGATCATTCACTATTAGGTGATAATAATATTATTTGGCAATCCAAAGAGAACCTGAAAATATTAGAACCATGTTTGAACAGAGAAATGCCCTTAAAATCAAATAATTGTTACCACAGATAAAAATAATCTAAATTTCGTAATATTTTCACCTGACAATCCCCCTAATTTGTTCAATGTATGGTGGTTTTACCCCTTTTCGGCTTTCAGTATGTCATATTGTATATCTTTAATGAAAAATGCATAAATTAGATGAATTTCTAGTAAATTTCTACGATATTCTTTGTCATTTGACAAAATACCATGCATCTGAATTAAATTGTTTACTATTTGAAAAAGCGCGCCTTCTTTTACTTTAATTTATTTCCCTTTATTTCACATAGCAACGCAAATAAAAAACTGCCAATCTTTGCTGCATATCAATTTTTTCCCCGATAAAAATATATATCATGCAACGTGATCAACTTTACAAATTGGGAGAAAATCAAGGTGTTCCAACCATTGGATAGTATCAAAAAAAAAAAATAATGAAAGGATGGCATGATTACAAGTTTGAACCCTGACGACACTGAAAATCGAAAATTCACGCATTTACCTATCATATGAAGATACGATGAGGTGATAAACTTAACAATTAATAATTTACCTGATTCATTATCATATTCACATTATGTTGACACGTCTTAGTTCGTCTGTGCTAGCTCATTTCAAACAAACAAAACAATTCCGGCATTATCCGTTTTCTTTACCGATCGCCTCTAGTCAGAAGAGCGCACTGTTTACAGGGAGGTAATATTTTGTCACCAGTTCGCGCACTGTTGATGGGATGAAGGAATGACAAACATTCAATATGTAGGAATTGAAAACTGTCATTTATTATTAGAATGACGAAGAAGAGGCAAAAAATTGGTAAACATTTACAATTTTATTTAGGGTCCATCTGAGCACCACCTCCGGGTGCGGGATTTTCTCGCTGCGTTGAAGACCCATTGGTGGCCTTCGGCTGTTGTCTGATCTTTGGTCGGGTTGTTGTCTCTTTGACATATTCCCCAATTCCATTCTCAATTTTGTAATCAAATTGTCGTGAATATGGGCCAAGAGACTTTAGAACGTTATGTTATGCAATTGTTTCCCGTACTTTCGCACACACTATTGTAATGTAACGTAACGCTATTGTTACGTATCTACGGATCTTATAATCATAAAGACATCTCAACTAGCAAGACGTTATTTTCTTTCACAAGTCTAACAAAGTTAATAACCCTCAAGATATTGGTGCCGTGACAAAAAACAAATAGAGATGAGTTGGAAACTCAAAACAGTACGAGCAGCACATCGACGAGCAGTAAAGCTACTGAAAAAGGAGACCCGACAGAAGAACTGCAACAAGATGTTGTCAACCTGAAATCCATGATGGAGCTTATCAAATCCAAGCAAAAGACATTGTCCGATCTTAATGAGAAGATTTTGGAAACTATTGAAGAAGAAGAAGACCTCGACGAAGAAATTGAAGAAGTTGACAGATACAAGTTAGAGATACAAATTGGAATTACGAAAATTGAGAAGCATATCAGAGAAGTAAGTCTGTCAAAAATCAATCCGCATTAAACCCTAAAGCACAAGATTTCATATACAATAACCCCAGCGTGCAAGAACATTCAAACCCGATAATTTTCAACGCAGAACAAACAAGCGTAAGCCAGACAAGCATGCCCTTCTCTATGTCGTCAAGTCATTATAACAAATTGCCTAAACTCAACCTGCCCACTTTCGGCGGAAATCTACTAGAATGGTCAACCTTTGGGATTCCTATAATTCTGCCGTACATGAAAATCCTTCGTTGAGTGACGTGCAACGATTTAACTATCTAAAACCACAACTTTACGGAGAAGCTAGCCAGTGTATATCGGGAATGCAAATTACTAGTGCAAATTATAACCAAACAATACAAATTCTACACGAGAGATTTGGCCAACAACACAAAATAGTTAACGCAAACATGCAAAACTTGCTAAAGTTGCCTGCACCAACGCCCGGATTTAAGGGACTGGAATCGTTCAGCGACACAATAGAAAGTTATATACGTGAACTAGAAGGAATGGTTCGATATCAGGAATAGTACGGAAGCCTACTAATACCACTTATACTCAACAAACTGCCATGTTTTGCCAAACAAAACATTACTCGAGACCACGGTAATGATGATTGGGATATTTCAAGTTTAAAAGCAATAAACAAAGAAATTTGTATTCAAGAGGCCGCTAACGCCAATCCTATTGAAACCGATATAATCCCAACTGCATCGTTCGTGACAGAAACTACAAATAAAAGATGGAGGTCAACAGGGTATAGAGATAGTAACGGCAATGGTAAATTTAAGAATAAAAGGCCGTGCTTGTTTTGTCAAAACTCGCATCACCCAAATGAATGTACAAAGATCACCTATATAAACGCCCGCACCCAAATTGTAAAGGAAAAACGAGTTTGCTTTAACTGTTTCGGTAATCACAAGGTTTCGGAATGTAAGTCAAAATATAGTTGCCAAAATTACAGTAAGAAACATCATAGCAGCATCTGCCGTAATAATTTAAAAATAGAAATTCAACTTCAAATGAAAATAAAGCCTTAACAAAACCTGTCAATGAAAATGTACTAAGTACTACAGAAACAAAGAGCACCGCTATGCATTCTGCCGTTACAGCACATACCGAAATTTTATTAAAACTGCCGTAGCGCCCGTATGGTACCATGATGAAAGTGTTATGACTAACATTCTACTCGATGAAGGCGCTCAAAACTCGTTTATTTCTCAAGAATTAGTACAAAACTCCATATCAAACCAACTTGTATAGTAAGCATGCAAATTTCTGCATTTGGTGGGAAAGAAGGTGAGGTATGCAACCTGGAGAAAGCAACATTATCGATTGAGACAGAAAGAAAAGAAAGAATTGCAATGGAAGTAATTATTGTTCCAAAATTGCCGCACCGATACATATGAAGAAACGGGTAAACATCAACAGCTTGTCCTATTTACGAGGATTACAACTTGCCCACCCAGTCACGCAGTCACGCAGTCACGCGGGATGAAAAGTTTAACATTTCTCTACTCGTTGGAGCAGATTACTACTGGTCTTTAGTACAAGATGAAATTATTCGAGGTGACGGACCAACAGCGGTTAAATAGGTTATTTGCTATCAGGACCACTGAACACAGGTATTAACACTGCACAATGGAACTCTACGATGATGAATGTTTATGTGGCGCACAAACCCGAGGAGTGCGATTTACAGAAATTTTGGGAAATTGAGTCGACCGGATTAAAGACGGATTCTGATGAAAACACATGTACAAAATGTACAAAACCTAATGCTTGAGTACCAAAACTCTAGCATAACTTTTAAGGAAAATAAATATGTCGCAAAACTACCACGGAAACCAGATCACCCAGAGTTACCCACTAATGAATATGTAGCAAGAAGGAGGACCCAGAATGTTATAGCTAGGTTAGCTAAAGATCCGGGGATGTTAAGTCTATACGATAAGATTATCAAAGAACAGGAGATGAAAGACTTCATAGAAAAGGTACCTCTACAGAAATAGATGGCAAAATGGACGAATCCATTATATACCGCACCATCCCGTTAAGAAGGAATCAAACACGACCCCTATCAGGATTGTATATGACTGCAGTTGCCGTGGAAATCCAGATTTACCCAGCTTAATGACTGCCTATCTTCAGCACCACCTGTTTTAAATAAATTAACAAGCATTCTTACAAGATTTAGATTAGGAAAATATGGCATCACAACAGACATAAAAAGGCATTTTACAAGTAAGACTTGACAATGAAGACCGAGACGCCACACGATTCTTTTGGTTGTCCGATTCAACTGATCCAACAAGTGACTTGACAATGTACAGATTTAAAGTTGTACTTTTTAGAGCGACGTGTTCGCCGTTTATTTTAAACGCGACATTGCTAAAACATATATCGATGAATCCGAACAAAGTAGCTACAATTTTACAAGAAGACTTATATGTTGACAATGTACTATCTAGCATGGACTCCGAAGAAGCAGTAGTTAAATACTTCAATGAATCCAGAGAATTGCTAAAAAGGAGGCTTCAGCTTATGGTCATGGATGTCAAACAGCGACAAACTCAGAGATTTGGCCCTCTCGGAAAAGTACTAGATGCAGACAAGGAGACGAAAATATTGGGAATGCGCTGGAATGCAGACTCAGATACACTCAGCTTTGCCAAAACAAAACAATTAAACATGGACACACAGTTGACAAAACGTGAACTTTTGAGACAGTTTTCCGCTATTTATGACCCGTTAGGACTACTCGGACCGATAACAATTAGAGCAAAAACACTTATTCAAGAACTTTGGAAAAAGGATATGCATGGGACGAGACACTACCGAAAAGTTGAAAACGCATGGACAGATGTGAAGAATGACATCTTACAGATAACTACGAAACTTAAAATACAGAGATACTATTTTGCAAACCATGACGAGGAAACTAGCGAATCTACTCTACACATTTTTGTTGATGCAAGTCAGAAAGCATACGGAGCTTCCGTTTACTTGAGTAAAGGCACAGTGTCGACACTTGTTATCGCAAAGAAACGTGTTGCATCGTTGAAATTAATAACTTTACCGAAATTAGAATTAATGGCTGCAGTGATCGGAGCACGACTCTCAAAAGATGTAATCCCAAACTTAGGGATTAAAAGAGTAGTATTTTGGAGCGATAGCCAAATGGTTCTACATTGGCTCACCTCATCGAAATCGTTAAACAAGTTTGTAAAAATCATGTTAGTGAAATTAAACATTTAACTGAAACTCACGAATGGAAATATGTACCCACAGAAATGAACCCAGCTGACCTACAAACACGTGGTATAACTGCATCGCAATTTGAAGATTCGACACTATGGGCGAATGGACCCCAGTGGTAAACGGACGAGCGTAAATGGCCTTCGTGGACAGGACATATGGAAATAAGCACTCAGCTATCCAATATCACAGGAACAGAGACACACAGAATTGACGATAAAATACCAAGTGATCCGCAGCAAATATCACAGATCATAGATATGTACGGGTATTCTGATCTATATAAACTTTTAACTGTAACTGGATAGTCGTGAAATTCGTTAAGAACTGTCAGAAAAACGTCCATATCGACTTAGGAGTTCACAAGGTGACAAGAAGCTAAGAACAATTCTAACAAAAGAGGACATTTCATTAGCTATGAATTTATGGATCAAAGATACACAACAAGACAAGTTCGTGAAAGAGCTAGATCATATTTCATTGATTCCGAAATTGAAATCACTACCGCTTGTACAACAGTTACGTTTATATCTGGATGAAAATGGAATCATACGATGTAAAGGCAGAATACAAAATTCATCTCTAGAAGAAAACGCTAAGTTTCCTATTTTATTACCAAAGAACCACAAACTTACAGATTTTGTTATTATGGACGCACATCTACGAAATCTACATGCAGGAGTCGGCCAGACAATAACACAGATAAGGCAATCATACTGGATACCGGCAATTCGACAATGTGTGAACAGTGTCTTACGTAAATGCGTACAATGCCAAAAATAATTGGTAAACCGTATAATAGACCGGAACCACCACCACTACCAAAGGATCGAGTAAAAGACACCATACCATTTTGTACAACTGGGATAGATTTTGCCGGACCTCTACACATCAAGGATACATCAACACAACCGCGGAAGGTATACATATATTTATTCACATGTGCATGTATACGAGCTATACATTTGGAACTTGTACCTGATTTGTCATTGAACACTTTTATCTTATCATTTAAACGTTTTATCAGTCGAAAAGGAACACCACAAACTATTTATTCCGATAACGCACCTACATTTGTAGCCTCATCAAGTGAACTACAAAGTCAGCTGAATTTGCACATCAACTTGAAATTCATTCCGAAAAGAGCGCCGTGGCATGGCAGACGGTTGGAACGTCTAATTGGCTTAACAAAAATGACATTAAAGAAAATTTTTGGTAAGGCACTCGTCAGCAAACTATCTTTGACAACAATACTCACGGAGATTGAAACTATAATAAACAATCGCCCACTTACATATATATTTTCTGACATAAGAGATCTCGAACCATTGACGCCATCTCATCTTTTACACGGAAAGATTATTACGACGACAGAAATGCACAACGACAAACACAACGCGAATATTCAAGAACTTGATACGATCACAGCCAACAAACTAGTTGAGAGAAAGGACTTTTATTAGACCATTTCGCAAAACGTTGGTCTAACGAATATCTTACTGGATTACGTGAATATCATCGAGCCTCCGGAAAACATAATCGACAAGTTAACATCGTAGATGTAGTTCAATTGGGAAGTCAATCAGCACGAATTTTATGGAGATTAGGAACAGTAAAACGTCATCAAAGGAGGAGATGGACTTATTCGAGCAGCAAAAGTACGGACTTCTAGAGGACTAGTTACCACACGACCAATTGTGAAGTTATATCCATTAGAACTATAGTAACTGTTAAATGATTTTTGTGAAGGACAGTTAACGTAATGTGAAATTTTACAAAAAAAGCTTTCAATGTGATCTATTTATAGAACTTTAATAGTTTTGATTATTTATCATTTTAAAATAATTTGATTTCTTTTGCATTTTGAGGCCCCAGAATGTCGTGAATATGGGCCAAGAGACTTTAGAACGTTATGTTATGTAATTGTTTCCCGTACTTTCGCGCACACTATTGTAATGTAACGTAACGCTATTGTTACGTATCTACGGATCTTAGAATCATAAAGCATCTCAACTAGCAAGACGTTATTTTCTTTCACAAGTCTAACAAAGTTAATAACCCTCAAGATACAAATCAATAAATCATATTTATAAACGACAAACATTATTGACCCATCCCATCAAAGATGCGGGTTACATTCGCCATCATATTGTTACACAAAGACTTCCTTTTAACAATATCCCATAATATAATTTCAGTTCCCAAATTTTCCTGTCACATTCAATCGGCAGCTGAAGCGCCTTCTGTAATCATATAACAACAGGAGAAGGAACTAACTTTGTATTAGACATTTCTCCAACATAAAGTTAAAGAGTTATGCCGCGTTCTATAGTACCGCCAAGTTTACCAAAAAATTATTTGTAATAAAAAAATAGCATATGTCATTATGTTAAATATATTATAAATAATCTATCAACTACATTTTTTTTTTTTTGCGTCTATGTCAAATTTTTTGTATGTTTGTTTGAATCATCAAGTCAATATTGTGTGTCTGTAATGCGTGTTACACAGGTTTGGCTGCTTGATCCCAATTATTGTCACATTAACCAATTATGTCTGTTTGGGTTGCTCACCCAATTTTGTCGATATAATGGAGTAATAAACAATGGTCATAGAAGTAAAAATAATTTTCATAAAAGGTTTCCTTGGTATCAAAGACATTTGCTCACGTCTAAATATTTATGGCAAGATCTCAGTCTGATGATATTTTGGCCGTTTTTAGCATTTTTGAATTAAAACACACAATTCTAAAATGTAAATCCTGATATCTGATACAAGACCGTGTATATTTACGCCAAACACTTGTCATTTTAAACTGAAAAAATAGATTTTGCAAATTGCTCTACAAATTTTAAAGTTAATTGGTTTTAAAAATGTAACAAAAATCTTTTGAAGTCACTTTTGAAAAATCATTTTCTTAATGAGATTTGAAATTTGTAATTTTCATGAGATTACATTTTTTGATTTCACGAGGATATTCAAAAAAATAATAATAAGTTTGTGTTAAAATGATTTAATTTATCAACAGTTTGAATAAATTAAAACATTTGCATTTGCTTGTTTTAGAAAAAAAAAAACATATTTCAATCTCATTCTAAAAAGCAAATATTGAAATTGCTGACCTAAAGCATTTTTCAATTTGACTTTAAATATTGAAAAATGAAAAACAATCTTACGTGGAGCATTTTTCATTTTGACTTCAAATATTGAAAAATGAAAAATGCTTCAACGTGGAGCATTTTTCAATTTGACTTTTGATATTGAAAAATGAAAAATGCTTTAAGATGGAGCATTTTTCATTTTGACATTATAAATTGGAAAATGAGAAGAACATAACCCGTTTCATGCCAACAACTTGTTTAATTAATTTGTTTATTTTCCATTCAAAGATCCTATGAGTGAATAAATATTTATACCAAAATATGCCATCTTTAATGACATGTATCGTAACTATATCCCTTCTGAATAAGTCTGTTTAAATGTTTGGTTAGCTTTTGAGGTGAGTGCCGACATTTTTGTGCTTTGTATAGAATATTACCGTATAAGATTGGATGTGAAATACATGAGTTTTCTCTCTCAGCGTACTGTCTCTTCATGATTAAGTTATACAAGTTATATCTTAAAAAACGATATAAGACGCCTTCAGATGGAACATATTTTTAAAACTAATTTTTTTTCTTTGGTCCTTCTGGTCATATTTAAATGCCGTTAAGTATACGTCAAACGTCTTCTTAAAATTGCCCCATTATATATACCGATAAAACGATTCGTGGAGTATTTTCTTGTGACTGTTATATTGATATATTAAATGAATATAAACTTGAACAAAAAAAAAAAAAGGATTCCGAACATGGGAGAATGTCAATGATAACTATACAAGGCTGCATTTAGCAATTACAGACGCAAACCCTTCCTGTGTGTACAACGAACGGATGCCAAGGAGTGATTATCGATAACAATTTAACAGGTTATTAAGCTAAAATATACTTTATATTAGAACACTCTTTAATTCAACTCTTATATTTTGTACCAATATATATGCATATATCGAAAAATTGTCACGGGGATGATCTATGTAGAAAAATGAAATTTCCCTTGAAAACAGTCTATGACAGATATTTTTATAGCATTCCAGCTGAAAAAGCTTTCATTGTAGATTTTCTGAACCTGGTTTAAAACCAAGATTTGTCTGCACTTACTGCAATGCTATGCATAGATTATTGACGATCGCGATTGCAGTGAACAGAAAACCTGCAAGTTTGAAATAACAGTAACCCATTGGTCAATATGGTGATATGACAATGTCAATGGTGATAATGACAAATTCAATGGTGATAATGACGATGTCGACGGTAATGTGAAATTTTCCGTCCGTAAAGTTGTTTATTTTTATAGAGTATATGGAGTATGTACATAACTACGGAGACTCTTCAGTGCTGTTGAGTCAGACAATATGACTGCCTTGATACTGCTGGTTATTACGTTTTTTAAAGCTTTCCCTTCTTTGAAGCCTATATTAAAACTTTAAGTTAACCTCAAGTTTGTATGCCCCTTAGACCTATTGACCACCACTAGAAAAAAAAACATGAATCCCCTCCTACCAAGGATCATCCATGCTAAGTTTGGTCCGAATTGGCCCAGTGGTTTCAGAGGAGAAAATTAAAATGTGAAATGTGGACGGACGGACGACTGGTGCTTATTGATGCCAATAGCTCACATGGTCCTTCGGCTAACACCTCAAATATTCGAAATAGCTTCAATGCCAGAAAATGTTGCATGTGTATATCCTTATGTTTATTCCCAAAATAATATACGTAAAAATCAGGTCCATCCTTGCTTGACTAATTAGCAAATGCAAGCATGTTTATAGACATATATGACTGAAAGTTCTGTGGACAGTTTAAAAGGTCGTACATTCAAGTTTACAAAAGTTGTGCGCACAAGATTAAAAGTTGTGCGCATAAGATTAAAAGTTGTGCGCACAAAATTTAAAGTTGTGCGCACAAGATTTAAGTTGTGCACACAAGTTTAAAAAAGTTGTGCGCACAAGATTTAAAGTTGAGCGAACAAGTTTCTAAAAGTTGTGCGCACAAGTTTCGAAGTTGTGTGCACAAGATTAAAAGTTGTGCTCACAAGATTTAAAGTTGTGCGCACAATATTTAAAGTCGCGCATACAAATAATTTAAATTTCATCTTTGGCACTTAAGGGACTTCGTATATATTGTTTTTAGTGGTTTCAATGTATAAGTTTTCTAAAACCCAGCAAGAAATAAAGCATGAATGGAGCGTTCTAGCATAGTTTGTATTGGATTAGAAATTTTCCACAAGTAAGTATTTTCTATTAAAGCAAAAAGGTATTACTCAAGAAACATTAATTGAAAGTTTTTATCTTAGATATCTATATTTAAACTATCACCAACAATACATAACACAATTAAACAAACCGTGAGATCATACATCGAAAAAAATATTTCGTCTAATCAGAGAACAGATCAGCGACAACGACCACACTGTTGCCAGTTTAGCACCGTTATGGTCAAAGGTAACAAATTCGTTATTAATATCGACTTCGTAGAAAAAAACTATCATACAATTATGATATCTATCGTCCTTCCCTACGCCTATATCACCCTGCTCAGTCGCTCCGTAATTTTCATATCACTGCTTTGAGACGAGAGCAGGCATTATCAGCGACGTCACAATGTCTGAGGAGAAGTTATCAGCGACGTCACAATGTGTGAGGAGACATTATCAAGCTTGCTTTCGTCAAGCGTAAAACTGTCTTTGGGAGTGGAAACAGACCATAAATAGAACGATAAACAGATAATCGGGTTTTCTTCGTATAGATATCGTAAACTATCAGTCGCTCGACACAATGTGAAGCTTTTAAGCTCGTTCGCTGCGCTCACTCGCAAAAAAAGGTTCACATTGTGGCTCGAGACTGATATTTTACAATATCAATGTGTAGAAAACCCGATTATCTATACTTATGAACCAGCAGTTTATATTCTTTTGTTACTTTCTTCATGTTCTTGGGTAATGAATATTTATTAAATTATGAAAAAATTAATAATGTTTTAGTTGATACACAAGGAGGGGGAAATATTTGAAAGGCGGATCAACTATTTCCTAATTACTTTTTTACCTTTTTATTTTTCATGTTCATGAGAGTGCCAAAACCAGAAACCACACTTGTCATTTTGTGATGGCATGTATGAATTAAATGAAATGTGAGGTATACATAAATACGTAAGAAACCAAACGACACAAAAAAATCTCAAACTGGTTGGGTTATATAATATATCATGCCGGTAAATTTACCAATTTGAGAGTAAACAAAAGATCTGATGAAATCACAGAGACATCTGATTTTCAAATTAATTTAGCTTGTCTAGGACATCTCAAAATAAGGAATTTGATAACAAGGTGTGAATGCATGAGAGGAAAACCAAACAAAGTACTGACGTACTGTTTACTCTGGTGGACATAATATCTGATGGCTGGCGAATAAATCATACAGATTGTAATCTAAAGACTACAGTACAATCAGTTGCTTTCTCAAGTCGAGTGGTAAACATTTCAGCCACATTTAAGACGTTAACATACTTGTATTTAAGATTAAAGCAATGGGCTAGGTTATGTGGGCACAGTGGGTCGGAAAGGACATCAGAAAATAATTAAATGTGTTTTGCACTGTCTGAAGATTAGATAAATTAAATGCGTTCACTGAATGTTCCAATGTCAGTCTGATGTGATTGTGTAAAAAACAGTTACAAATGTACCCTTCCCCAATACGAGACTGAAGAAGTTTAAGTGAATATAATTCTATACTGATTTGATCCTTGATGTGTATCCAGTATGCGTTGGTTGCTATTTTCAGTAAAATTTCACAGCGGAAACCGTTTTTGTTCTTTTTTGATAACTTTTAAATAGATATAATTTTAAAAGCAAGTCGGACCTCGCCTATTTCATAACATGATCCCTCTAATATTGAACTCGTGTAATATATACCATGTTTATAATATTAATTGTTTTATTTGTCTTGATGAACTGTCTACACAGAAGAAGTAATTCACAGAAGTCTATTCTCTTAGCTTAATCAGTAGTGGATCAAGGAACTATTGAAAAGGGGATGTATTAATAAGGGAGGAGGATGGAACCAAACCTTATAGTATACTTATATTTAAGATATGCATAAGGAGATAATCAGGGTCAGCAACCTAACAAAAAGATTAACATACATGGACATCTATTGACTTTTGCGAAATTAAAATCCAAAGTCTATCAGATTTTTGTTTGGTTTGCTTGAATTCGTAAATTGGAATACAGTGCCTACTAAATTTCACCTCTCCCCAACACACTTCTACAAACACAAAATGCACTTCTCAGTCTAATCCATAAAAGTGACCCATTCCAGCAATCCCTACCATACATGATATAGTAAGTGCCCCTTCCCCCTAGTATAGAACTTGCATGTCATGGCTCGAAAACCTAAAACAGTTCTGGATCTTGTTAAGACAAGTGGGCTTATTTCAGAAGTATTAATGTGATTGTATTTCTAGCAAAATGTTAAAGAAACATAATTCCCAAATGACAGAAACTGAAAGAATTAAGAAATACATCTAGTTTGATCATCCAAAGGTATCGTTGTCATTCTTAAATGGTCTCCACGATAGTCACCAGTTTCGAATATGAGCGTTCAAATAGTGAGCTCATGTTCCTGAAAATATTTTTACGTGCAACAATAGGCGAAATATGACTAAATGGAGTAGCACTGATGTCGAGTTCGTGTTTATATGATAGTTAAGACTTTTGCTATCAAACACCCACAAAAAATTATGGTAATGATGACGAATGGCCGTAACAGGTCAAATGGCAAATTAAATGCATATTCAAGACGAGAATATATGACCATAATTTAAATCCTACTTTGTACTACACGACACACTGAGCCTGAATCCTAATGTGCTCTTTCACAAGGAAACAGTCCATAGGTAGACATGTCAGCCTACGCCGACACATTATTCTACCTCCGCGTCGACTAGTCTTTGTTCTTACTCCTAAATGCATAATACCAAGCGGAGAAGCAGCAAATTTGTATTTTCAAATATTTGGTTTGACCGCGTCGGATTCAAACCCACAACCTCCCGCACTCAGGGGAGCACGCACTAAAGTAAAATATTAAAAATAAATTGTGTAAACCATGTGTTACCATTTGTTATGTTACTATATGTTACGGATATTTGGCATGTTCCACACACATGTAGGTATACAGCCGTGTGTTCTGCGGTGAACTACTTAATAAAAATTCACACCTTTTGGTCATTATCGTACTTTTCAGTATACTACTCATGTTCGGAATTTTAAAACACCTTTATTGAAACAAATTTCATTTCGTTCTCATAGAACTCCTTTTATCATATAAAACACTGTCAAACATCCAATCATACTATCCACACTGATCTGTGTCCACACTTGTATTTTGTACCAATATATATGCATATATCGATTCTTATAATTAAGTCTGTTTAATGTTTACTGAACTTGCATACAACACAAAAATTGTCACGGGATGATCTATGTAGAAAATTGAAATTTCCTTGAAAACAGTCTATGACAGATATTTTATAGCATTCCAGCTGAAAAACCTTTCATTGTAGATTTTCTGAACCTGGTTTAAAACCAAGATTTGTCTGCACTTACTGCAATGCTATGCATAGATTATTGACGATCGCGATTGCAGTGAACAGAAAACCTGCAAGTTTGAAATAACAGTAACCCATTGGTCAATATGGAGATATGACAATGTCAATGGTGATAATGACAAATTCAATGGTGATAATGACGATGTCGACGGTAATGTGAAATTTTCCGTCCGTAAAGTTGTTTATTTTTATAGAGTATATGGAGTATGTACATAACTACGGAGACTCTTCAGTGCTGTTGAGTCAGACAATATGACTGCCTTGATACTGCTGGTTATTACGTTTTTTAAAGCTTTCCCTTCTTTGAAGCCTATATTAAAACTTTAAGTTAACCTCAAGTTTGTATGCCCCTTAGACCTATTGACCACCACTAGAAAAAAAAACATGAATCCCCTCCTACCAAGGATCATCCATGCTAAGTTTGGTCCGAATTGGCCCAGTGGTTTCAGAGGAGAAAATTAAAATGTGAAATGTGGACGGACGGACGACTGGTGCTTATTGATGCCAATAGCTCACATGGTCCTTCGGCTAACACCTCAAATATTCGAAATAGCTTCAATGCCAGAAAATGTTGCATGTGTATATCCTTATGTTTATTCCCAAAATAATATACGTAAAATCAGGTCCATCCTTGCTTGACTAATTAGCAAATGCAAGCATGTTTATAGACACATATGACTGAAAGTTCTGTGGACAGTTTAAAGGTCGTACATTCAAGTTTACAAAGTTGTGCGCACAAGATTAAAAGTTGTGTGCATAAGATTAAAGTTGTGCGCACAAAATTTAAAGTTGTGCACAAGATTTAAAGTTGTGCACACAAGTTTAAAAAGTTGTGCGCACAAGATTAAAGTTGAGCGAACAAGTTTCTAAAAGTTGTGCGCACAAGTTTCGAAGTTGTGTGCACAAGATTAAAAGTTGTGCTCACAAGATTTAAAGTTGTGCGCACAATATTTAAAGTCGCGCATACAAATAATTTAAATTTCATCTTTGGCACTTAAGGGACTTCGTATATATTGTTTTTAGTGGTTTCAATGTATAAGTTTTCTAAAACCCAGCAAGAAATAAAGCATGAATGGAGGCGTTCTAGTATAGTTTGTATTGGATTAGAAATTTTCCACAAGTAAGTTTTTTCTATTAAAGCAAAAAGGTATTACTCAAGAAACATTAATTGAAAGTTTTTATCTTAGATATCTATATTTAAACTATCACCAACAATACATAACACAATTAAACAAACCGTGAGATCATACATCGAAAAAAATATTTCGTCTAATCAGAGAACAGATCAGCGACAACGACCACACTGTTGCCAGTTTAGCACCGTTATGGTCAAAGGTAACAAATTCGTTATTAATATCGACTTCGTAGGAAAAAAAAACTATCATACAATTATGATATCTATCGTCCTTCCCTACGCCTATATCACCCTGCTCAGTCGCTCCGTAATTTTATATCACTGCTTTGAGACGAGAGCAGGCATTATCAGCGACGTCACAATGTCTGAGGAGAAGTTATCAGGGACGTCACAATGTGTGAGGAGACATTATCAAGCTTGCTTTCGTCAAGCGTAAAACTGTCTTTGGGAGTGGAAACAGACCATAAATAGAACGATAAACAGATAATCGGGTTTTCTTCGTATAGATATCGTAAACTATCAGTCGCTCGACACAATGTAAAGTTAAGCTCGTTCGCTGCGCTCACTCGCAAAAAGGTTCACATTGTGGCTCGAGACTGATATTTTACAATATCAATGTGTAGAAAACCCGATTATCTATACTTATGAACCAGCAGTTTATATTCTTTTGTTACTTTCTTCATGTTCTTGGGTAATGAATATTTATTAAATTATGAAAAAATTAATAATGTTTTAGTTGATACACAAGGAGGGGAAATATTTGAAAGGCGGATCAACTATTTCCTAATTACTTTTTACCTTTTTTTTTCATGTTCATGAGAGTGCCAAAACCAGAAACCACACATTGTCATTTTGTGATGGCATGTATGAATTAAATGAAATGTGAGGTATACAAAATATGTAAGCAACCAAACGACACAAAAAAAAAAAAACCAAACTGGTTGGGTTATAAAATATATCATGCCGGTAAACTTACCAATTTGAGAGTAAACAAAAGATCTGATGAAATCACAGAGACATCTGATTTTCAAATTAATTTAGCTTGTCTAGGACATCTCAAAATAAGGAATTTGATAACAAGGTGTGAATGCATGAGAGGAAAACCAATCAAAGTACTGACGTACTGTTTACTCTGGTGGACATAATATCTGATGGCTGGCGAAAAATCATACAGATTGCAATCTCAAGACTACAGTACAATCAGTTGCTTTCTCAAGTCGAGTGGTAAACATTTCAGCCACATTTAAGACGTTAAAATACTTGTATTTAAGATTAAAGCAATGGGCTAGGTTATGTGGGCACAGTTGGTCGGATAGGACATCAGAAAATAATTAAATGTGTTTTGTACTGTCTGAAGATTAGATAAATTAAATGCGTTCATTGAATGTTCCAATGTCGGTCTGACGTGATTGTGTATAAAACAGTTACAAATGTACCCTTCCCCAATACGAGACTGAAGAAGTTTAAGTGAATATAATTCTATACTAATTTGATCCTTGATGTGTATCCAGTATGCGTTGGTTGCTATTTTCAGTAAAATTTCACAGCGGAAACCGTTTTGTTCTTTTTGATAACTTTAAATAGATCTATTTTAAAAGCAAGTCGGACCTCGCCTATTTCATAACATGATCCCTCTAATATTGAACTCGTGTAATATATACCATGTTTATAATATTAATTGTTTTATTTGTCTTGATGAACTGTCTAAACAGAAGAAGTAATTCACAGAAGTCTATTCTCTTAGCTTAATCAGTAGTGGATCAAGGAACTATTGAAAAGGGGATGTATTAATAAGGGGAGGAGGAAGGAACCAAACCTTATAGTATACTTATATTTAAGATATGCATAAGGAGATAATCAGGGTCAGCAACCTAACAAAAAAGATTAACATACATGGACATCTATTGACTTTTTGCGAAATTAAAAATCCAAAGTCTATCAGATTTTTTGTTTGGTTTGCTTGAATTCGTAAATTGGAATACAGTGCCTACTAAATTTCACCCCTCCCCCAACACACTTCTACAAACACAAAATGCACTTCTCAGTCTAATCCATAAAAAGTGACCCATTCCAGCAATCCCTACCATACATGATATAGTAAGTGCCCCCTCCCCCTAGTATAGAACTTGCATGTCATGGCTCGAAAACCTAAAACAGTTCTGGATCTTGTTAAGACAAGTGGGCTTATTTCAGAAGTATTAATGTGATTGTATTTCTAGCAAAATGTTAAAGAAACATAATTCCCAAATGTCAGAAACTGAAAGAATTAAGAAATACATCTAGTTTGATCATCCAAAGGTATCGTTGTCATTCTTAAATGGTCTCCACGATAGTCACCAGTTTCGAATATGAGCGTTCAAATAGTGAGCTCATGTTCCTGAAAATATTTTACGTGCAACAATAGGCGAAATATGACTAAATGGAGTAGCACTGATGTCGAGTTCGTGTTTATATGATAGTTAAGACTTTTGCTATCAAACACCCACAAAAAATTATGGTAATGATGACGAATGGCCGTAACAGGTCAAATGGCAAATTAAATGCATATTCAAGACGAGAATATATGACCATAATTTAAATCCTACTAAAGACGACACACTGAGCCTGATTCCTAATGTGCTCTTTCACAAGCAAACAGTCCATAGGTAGACATGTCAGCCTACGCCGACACATTATTCTACCTCCGCGTCGACTAGTCTTTGTTCTTACTCCTAAATGCATAATACCAAGCGGAGAAGCAGCAAATTTGTATTTTCAAATATTTGGTTTGACCGCGTCGGATTCAAACCCACAACCTCCCGCACTCAGGGGGAGCACGCACTAAAGTAAAAATATTAAAAATAAATTGTGTAAACCATGTGTTACCATTTGTTATGTTACTATATGTTACGGATATTTGGCATGTTCCACACACATGTAGGTATACGGTCGTGTGTTCTGCGGTGAACTACTTAATAAAAGTTCACATCTTTTTGGTCATTATCGTACTTTTCAGTATACTACTCATGTTCGGAATTTTAAAACACCTTTATTGAAACAAATTTCATTTCGTTCTACTTATTAAAATTAAAAAAAAAATGCAGATTGGATCATTTTTCAAATTTTAATATTGCAAAATAAAATGAAAAATGCTCTACCTTAGAGCATTTTTCATTTTCAATAATAAAAGTCAAATTGAAAAATGCTCCCCGTTGGAGCATTTTTCATTTTTCAATATTTAAAGTCAAAATGAAAAATGATCCACGTAAGATTATTTTTCATTTTTCAATATTTAAAGTCAAATTGAAAAATGCTTTAGGTCAGCAATTTCAATATTTGCTTTTTAGAATGAGATTGAAATATGTTTTTTTTCTAAAACAAGCAAATGCAAATGTTTTGATTTATTCAAACTGTTGATAAATTAAATCATTTTAACACAAACTTATTATTATTATTTTTTTTAATATCCTCGTAAAATCAAAAAATGTAATCTCATGAAAATTACAAATTTCAAATCTCATTAAGAAAATGATTTTTCAAAAGTGATTTCAAAAGATTTTTGTTACATTTTTCAAACCAATTAACTTTAAAAGTTGCAGAGCAATTTGCAAAATCTATTTTTCAGTTTAAAATGACAAATGTTTGGCGTAAATGTACACGGACTTGATATATAATGTTATTTGATAGAAAAATTATACTTATTGATTTTCCCATTCAAGAAAACAAAAAGGTGGCCTTACCTTCTCTTTTAATTGGACCACTTTTCGGTTTATAACTAAGTGTGATATATTCACATATGAAAATGAAATTATTGATGATCTGCTTTAAAGGTAAAACAAATATCTTTAATTTTGTTATAATTACAAAGCATCTGAAGCGTGATTATATTATCAAAATTGTAAAAAGTGTACCTTAAATCTAGCTAAAGTTTCATCAGCTTGTTATTTTAAAACCAATTACTAACATTAAGTTTTGACAGTATAGTTTTATTAGTCTTTGAAAATGTAGTTAGGCATGATATAACTAAAACATGGTAGTGATAATAATTGTGTGACATATATTAGGTGTGTGTGTATGTGTATCTGTGTTTTTGTGTGTTTGTGCCTACAAAAATGAACATTTTATCAGGAAATAATTGAATATAACATAGTCGTATTTCCAAATACCGGACAAAACTGGCAAGGTACGTTGGACAATAATTGCCGGTGTTTCTCTCTGGATACTCTGGCTTCCTCCACCTATAAAACTGGTCACAATGTTCAAGCCAAGAGTGATAAAAGTCGCATTAAAAACCAATCAATCAACCAATTTGGCTTTGTGAAACATATAACTTGAATGTTAATTTATTTGCAGTGTGTGTGTGTGATTACGTTAAAAAAGAATACTGAAAATTCGGAGAATTATATAATGTTTTTATGTCAGTATTTCTATAAAGATAAGAGACAGGGCGAATATTGCAATAATTAAGACTCACTGCAATGTTTGATAGTACTTGTAATAGTTTTTGTGTAACATAAACAGGAATCAATTTTTAGTTTGCAATTTTCTTGAAACTTTCGGTATTATATCATTAAAAAATATTTTAGAAAGACAATAAAAAAGGAAAATAAAATTCTGATTGGTTCTTTTACTGTAAAATTTAAAACCCTTTTTTTCAACACATAAATTTCTGTCAAAAAAAGGTATTGCAAGGACAATTATTCAAATACTTTTGTTGCTGAAGTTAGAACTAAGACAAAATGAAATAATTAATCTAATAAAGCAACAAATTTATGCAGTTTCAAAAGGCAAACAAAAAAAAAAAAAAAAAACACGCACAACGACCAAAACAATGGAGACATATACTTAAAACTATTTTTTTTAAGTACAGTAAGTACATGTGTTCATTTTGTACAGATAAAAAACCCTGTCAATGCCTTTATAAAAATCACGGTTAAAAAGTTTAAAAATTATTGCATAATCACCATTTTCACCATTACTGCTGGTTTGCAAATCAAACAAATCACTCAAAACAGCTGCTGATCAAAACAAATTAAATTTAAAGCATCAAAATAAGAATTAAATATATTGCTGTGTAAATAGAAGAGTACACAACATCAGGTTGTACTTGTTTCATCTGTTGCAAATAATTACAAATATACAAATACAAATACAAATATTTTATTGGCACAAACTCAATTACAATTAAAAACCAATTGTTCAAAGAACAATTGAAGGTCTTTCCACTTCTAACGATTTATTTTGATATGAAAATAATAAATTCCATTTAAAATGTCATTCCCAGTGTCAAATGATAGCTCATTATTTGATGTTTCTATATACTTTTATACTTTTACATGAAATAAGTACAAAAAAAAGCCACTTCCGTTTACAAAAGGTCACCTCCGGTTTGCTTTTTCAAAGTCATGTGCCTTGTACCTAATGCACAAAGTCCTATGGCTTTATGATGTATAAATATGAATTTAAAGCAAAGGTCAAAATCTAGAACGTCAAAATTACCTATGACCTTGACCCCAATTTCAAGGTCATAAACCAAGGACACTAAATCAAAAGACCCTAGGTCTTTATTATGTTTGGTTAATGAGTTATATCACTATACGCATAGTTCTAAATATAAGAGGGGCGAAAACTCCCATTTAATGTATACGCACCCTTTCAACAGGAGCTACGACATGTCGTAAATGAAAATTTAATAAAAATATGTTGTCGATATTTTGTACGGTTTATGAAAAGTGAGAATAAGCCAAAATCAAAATTTAGAATTTGACCTTGACCTTTGACCTTGACCTAATTTTCTTTTTTTTTGGACCAAGGACCTCAAATCCGAAAACCTTAGGTCTCTATCACTTATGATTTACCAGTTACAAATGCAAATCATATATATCAAATGCATAAGGAAATAACTCTCATATGGAGTCTCCGGAATGCTTCGGTGTAAACCAAACTCAACATCCTGAAGATATAGGGAGCAATTTGGTAAAATAAATTTGTGGTAATCTTTTACGGTTGCAAAGGAGTAGTACGCACAAGGAAAACAGTGTTCGGGGAGATAACTCTTACAAAATAAAGTATTTTGTTTAGCGGTGTCAGTTTTAAAAGCGTATTAACTGTTCGATATCATATACCAAAAATCTAAGCGACGTATTTGGAAACAAAAATACAGTGGAAGAAAAAAATTAGGCGGAAGAAAAAAAAATAATAATCAGAACAAAAGCAAAAGGTCTTTCCACGGAAAAGTGGAAAGACCTAATAATTGGCAACGGCCCATACAACTAGTATACAAGTGGTTATGATGCAGCAATTAAACAATACTACATAACATATCATTTCGAACAATGAAATTTGCAGTTATATACAGAGGTTAATGTAGAATAGGCTACTGACATACATACATTGTATGTTATAGCTTCATAGTGTTCATATTACTCATTTGTCAGGACATTTTTCCTTAATTCAAATGATTGATTAATAAAAGATGATATTAATCTAAGTGTTTTTCTACACTTGCTATTAAGTAGTAGTTTGATATATTCATCCTCAGTTTTGGATTGTTTGTCATAATTTTTAAAATTGGACAATTTTGATATAAGTACATTTCTTTGTGATTCATATTTTGTACAGTGCAAGATAAAATGTTTTTCGTCTTCTATATTATTATTATGACATAATTTGCACAACCTTTCTTCTCTGTTAACTCGCAGGTACCTGCCTCTTTCAATTTCAAGATTGTGTGCACTTAGCCTAAGTTTTGCCAAAGGTGCCCTATCTTTCAACATATTCAAATGATCAACATAGTGTGCACATTACATTTCAAATGTGGTTAACCACGTGATAAATAACATGACCTTGAGACCATTAGGATCATAGGATGTTTTGTTTTTGCTAATGATATTTTTTTGTGTGTTTATAAATTAAACTTGGTTCTTTTGGTGCTGATTATTTTTTCAAATATTTAAAGCATAGTAAGTCGTTTGTTTAAATATGTAATTTGTTGTCAATATTGAAAAAGAAATAAATTAACAAAAGGCTATGGAAGTAATTACAAACCACAAACAGAACGATTAAAAGATTTCAATAAATTTCACAGAGAGCCAAAGAAAGATAGTGTTTTTTCCTGTATATTTTCAGAAAGCTTTGTCCTTTCACAATACTGCTAAAACATTTTACCAAATTGCAGTTTGAATTCACCTCTACAAATTTATCAATTGGCAAATCATCTTAGCTCATTGCTTAAGTGAAAGGTTGTTACTGTGCAAATTCAAAAGGTTTTTTTCCTTTAACAATACCAATTACTTAAAGATTTGACCAATAACAGTTTAAATTTATACATGTTACATCTAAAAACTGATCAACTGTTATAGCAATTTAGACCGATAAGTGAAAGTTTGTTAGTATGAAGCAATCACAGTGTACTGAAAATTATTTTAACATCAGATCTCAATAATTGTCTATGTCTTTCAATAGAAAAGAATCATAACTAGTTTAACATGTTAATTATAACGAAAACTGGTAAAAAAAAAGGATGACTTGGATATGAAAACTTCTATCATAATGAGATTTAATTAGTTATTAGTTCTAAACATTATTTTCTGGCCATTAAATTATTGCTTTGTTTTTTAAAAGGACGATATCGTGTTATTTATAGTAAGTTTTGATCTGCTGATATCAAAGGAAACAATTTACAATGTATATTATCAACAGAATCTGTATGTTCTATCAACATAGTGTATTTCTTAATATTATTTTCATGGTTATCAGAATATTGTCATATATTCTGAAAAGAACACTGAAATCTATTTGTTAAATGAGTGAGTTTGTTTTAGACGTTTACAATGTAAATTATGTCCCTTTGTCCAGTTGGTAGCGATATGTATTGACCCTTATGCATCAAGCACGTAGATGACATACCAGTATGTGCATCTTCTCATAATATTAAACAAATTACTATTGTTTGTACATATATACCATGTGCGTCTAACACCATCTTGACATGCAGCACCGTCCATAAGTGCCGTATGCAGTTAAGTTACATATCCACTGAAAAACAAATTAATGAAATGCATTTTATGTTGGGCTTGTGTTTGAGATTGAAGTTTTATACTAGTACCTTAACATTTATACATCTTTTCTGAGTTGAAACATGTACTCCCTCTAAAGATAAACAATGATAAGCTACCTTAAATGTTGCGTATTCAATGATTATTTATTTGTTCTTATTGCATATAGGATTTCTATTATTCAATCCAAATTTTCAAAATGATAATTCAGAAAGATGTTTGTTATCAAAGTTAGATTAATTCGTGCGATGAAAAACAATGAACCACTCACTTGAGTTTGTATTTTGATTCAGCTTAAACTAGCTATGCTTTTGTATATAAAGGGATAAGGCTAAAATCAATAACATAAACGGTACCAAATTTTCTGCACCATATGCGCATTTCGACAATCAATGTCTCTTCAATGATGCTCGAGGCTAAAATATTAGAAAATCCAAAGCTTATTAAAAACATGAAGAGCTATAAACCAAAAAGGACAAAAAAAATATAGCCAAAGCTTGGCAAGGAATCAGAGCTTTACATAAGGGAGATACATGCTCGAGGCCAAAATATATATTAATTGGTCCGAGGACACAGTTATCGTCCGTTAGTTTTCGTTGTCTACGAATATAGTCCCTAGTGTGAACAGTGTATAACTTGCAAATTTTTTCATACACTTTCCTAATTTATTTCTTGATATTTTATGCATGAAATATTAAGTTAGGGGTGAAATTACATGTTAAAAATTGGGTGCTGAATATTTATGTTAAGTAGTGATTTGGTCCAGTTACAAAAGGTGAAAAGTTAGTATATCTGAAGCTGTCAAACTGAATTAGACCCCCTTAACATAGAATTGTCCATATTTTGAGTAAGAGCTGGTAGACTTTTGTATAATTTTGATATTATTTTTCCCAAAAGTAGTACAATACACTGTAAAAATCTTTTTGAGATATAGCAGGTGCAATTTTTTAAAATTTATATTTATTGTCTAAAAGAAATGCACTGAGAATGAAACTTCGGGGAAACTTGTGTTCTTCGTCGACAATGGCCATGAGAACAATGGAGAAGAAGCCCTTGTAGTTTCTGTATACAGAACCAGTATTCTATGGACAGATGACCGCCACATGATTGCCGTCTAGAGCACCACAGCAGTGCTGAAATTGCCATCGTTTTTCAAACTGCTCAGAAATGGTGGCCTACTCCTCAGTTGTAGTAGAACACTGAATCATCTTGCAGCAAACTCGGCTTTGATGGCATCGCAGACAGCATTTATGATAAGGCGTTTTGAGCAATTCTGAAGTTCGAGGATAGGCTTGAATAACTGTCACCGCAGGCCAGGTGTCATAGAGTGGTGGACATCTTGAGAACATAAGGGAAACCCTTCTATACCATGTGTCCTTCTCTATTCTGCTGTCTACCCTTCGCAAGACCTCATCGTAGAGGCCTCTTGGAAGTCTTTTGTAGTAACAGAAGGCCTTAACATCTTCTGTCTTCAGCTCCTTAAGTAGTAGTTCTCTTCATTTGTCAGACAGCCACTTCCTGACTCGTGTAGATCTCGTTTTCCTCTTTCGCCTCGGTTTTCCCCTGCCCTGAAAAATAAAAAGCAAAACAAGATAAGTACATTGTCGAATGATAGAAAGGCAAATAGCAACAAAGGAAAAAGTGAAATAAGACAATTTTTACCCGTAAGAGGAGGTGCTGGGCCTGTACAAGTTGCTCATCATCTTTTCTGAGATGCACCAAAAGAAGCAATGCTGCTGCCTACTTTTTCATGCTTGTCTCATCATCCAAGTATGCCATACTACAGGAACTGAATTGTGATTAATTGTGATTGAATCTTTTGGAGTTACACTCGCCTCTGGTCTGTAATGTTGCTCAGAACTGTCTGAGGAAGATTCTCTGAGGCTGTCTTTTTATATGTCCACGTTACCATGACACATGTGACTCAAACTCGGCTGTCTTCGCCGACACCATGGTCCTATCTCGATTACTTCGTACTATAATAGAATGGCTACACGACGGCATTGTGAGGGCTTCACGTAGTCGTGTTGATTTCCTAGGACAATCGGAAAGCGTCTTGATTCCTTCGTATTGTCTTCATGAGGTGACAAATGCCCGGTGCCACCGATGATCACACGAAGTAAGGACGGAAATGACACGAGTCGACAAAATGCCCTCACGATGACCTTACAAAGTGCAAAATGGACATACGAATTCAACACGAAAATGAACCTTTGCAAGGTCTTTCAGAAATTGTTTGGCATGCCAAAGATTTGCCACCGCTCACTAAGTCGCTGCTGGAGACTGAAAAACTCAACCGGCGGTCATACGTTGGCTTAAGATGCCCTCACAAATGGCGCGATTTACGATTAGACCCAAATTTGAACATTTCATTTACCGTGGATTCAATTTCGGGATAGTGTGACACAAGCATTTAAGAAGATACAAATCAAATCAAAAATACTGAGCTAATCACATTAATTCCAAAAGGAGAGAGACTGTGTGCGTCGACAAGGTAAGCGTCTCCAGTTGTAACCCGTTATACAAATCACCGCTCAGTCAATATGGCACAATTCGTGATTGTGATCGTAAAACTTATTTTATGTCCATTTCAGTTGTTCTTTCCCATAACTTTGTTGGAACCGTTTTGAGTTAACTTGTTCTCGTACAATATAAAAAGAAGATGTGGTATGATTGCCAATGAGACAACTGTCCACAAGAGACCAAAATGACACAGAAATTAACAACTATAGGTCACCGTACGGCCTTCTATTTATCCCTATAATAATCAACTGTGTCTTTTAAGAAACAAAGTCTTATCCAACTGACCTGAACTGAACAGTTAAATGAGATGCTACTATTTTCAGGTTTTAACTTGTTTCACATGTTGCATATTAATAACATGTCAAATGTGGTTAACCACATTGTAAATAACATGACCATGAGATAGTAAAGTTCATAAGATATTTTTGTTTTGGACAAATGACGTTTCGACACAAAATTTGTACTTTTGGTACTGAATATTTTATAAGATTTAGAGTGCATAAAAGTAGTTAATCACTCGTTTGTTCTCAAAAATTAAAAAAAGAAGAAATTGTCAAAAGTCTACATAAGGTATAATCATCTGCAAACAGAACAATTGATTTCAGCAACATTTTCACAAAGACTACCAGGGTTCGTGTTGCCAATCATGATTTCCTTGATATAGGTCCGCTGTTTACAAGCGAACTATTAAGCTAATGATTCTTAATGGTAAAAGTTGTATATACTCCATCAGGATTTGGCTGACTGTTATGTTATTTCTAATTCAACAGTGATCACATATATGTTCTATTTATCGTAGTTACATTCATGCTCTTCTTTTCACGTTAATTACATTTACCAATAATTTTTCGTTTTCAAAAAATGTATATTTACGGGTGTCATTTGTGCAAAAGGAACACCTTTATCTACTGGAATATCTTAGTCTAATCCCCTCTAGTTTTTCGGTAGGGTTTATGTTGCTTTAACGTTCGTTTTCTATGTATTGTTATGTGCATTGGTATTTGCATTTTTGTCTTTTTGTAACAGAAGTGTTTGGTTTTCCTCGACTAATGTTTTTTTATTACCCATTTGTTGCCTTTTTTGCTTTGTGCTTGATTACATAATGTCATTTTGCAGCTCTTCATTCATTTTTCTCCTGCTTTTATGTGTGAAAGATTTTTTTCTGTGTGTGTCTTTTTATTTTTACTTGTTTTTTCTTGTTTGTTTTTTTTTTGGAAGTGTTGCTTTATTTCATTTTATTTTGGTTGCTTTTAATTCTGTTGTACTTTTGGTTTCTTTTCTTTTCGTTGACTTCTCTTTCTGTTTTGTTTTCTTTTTCAAAGGGGTTGGGTGCAACTGTCGCATAACCAGTGAATGGAATTTAATGAACTTCGAGAAAGACTTCAAAGTCAATAACATCATATTTTCGTTGCATAGTTATTGAAATTAAATCGTTAATTCGTTTTTCGGTTACAGGTACGTAAATGGGCTAACTCTCGATTATTTATTTTTTCTCAAATTATTTGTAAATTGATATGTCATTACTACTACAATTTCTAATTTTATTATATCCATTTTTTATTTAATGATTGATTGCTTGTTGTTTGTTTGTCAAATGGCGAATTTTAATGCCTGTTCAAGATAATAACAAATAAAACAATACATCATAATTATAGATAGACAGTGCAAACTTGGTCGATCGGGATAGAGTACGGGGGAATTCAATCGCACTAAAAACTTTGGTATAACAACAAGTGACCTTTAAACCCTTTAAAGAGTTGTTGCAAGTGTATTTAACATCCCCATTTCATCTGGAATGGTTGCGTATCTAGTACATGCCGCTCAAAGAATGCTTCTCTCGCTTGTAAAACCGGTTCCGGATTTTTTTTTACCCCAACCCAAGAAAACACTTCAGTCAAACTATGAAATAGAAAATGCATTATGTCATTTGGAAGTCGTTGTTTTTATTTTCCTTGTTGACGAAGTCAATGTTTATCTTATTGAAATACAACCATTTCCCGAAAAATACCGCTAAACAAGTTGAATGCTCAAAGTCAACAAGAATCAAGTTTCAGTGTTAAAATAATTTTCTAATCGATAATCCACCAGCTTTTGCAAAAAAATGAAGTATTTTGTTAAATCATGGCAAGACTCAAAATTATTGAATCAAAAATTGAATAGACTGACACAAGTTCAAATATTATGAAAGTTTTTCAATGTGAAAAGTCCTTTCTTTATGACTATTAAAAGAGGGACAGTCAAACTCATAGATCGAAAATAAACTGACAAAGCCATGGCTAAAAAAGAAAAAGACAAACAGACAAATATAAGTACATAAAACACAACATAGAAAACTAAAGACTAAGTAACACGAACCCCACCAAAAACTAGGGGTGATCTCAGGTGCTCCGGAAGGGTGAGCAGATCCTGCTCCACATGTGGCACCCGTCGTGTATTAACGTATGCAGCACATCGTACGGTCAACCAATTCGTGATGATGACTGTAAAACCATATTATCGATTTGGTCGTTTTTCCTCATAACTTTGTCGCAGTAGTTTTTGTGTAAGGAGCACACGCCTGTTAATGTAGTTCATATAATGTGAACATGCACGAGCATAACTATTAACTGATATATGTAAACGAAATACGATGGAGCAGAGGGTATGTTACTGATTAGAAATGGAAAGTTGATAATTCGAAAGTTAGAATCATCATCATGTTTGTCATAGATTCTTGTTTTAAGTCGTCCATCAGTGTCAATATCAAGGGAACAATCAAGATATGAAGCAGACCTTCTACTTTCGATAGTATCCGTAATTTCAAGTTCATTGGCAAAAATGAAATGTAAGCACTCATTTTTTTTGTTGTCTCTGAGACGGTTTTGCATGAATTCTGCTCCATATGAGTACATACACAAGTTTGCCAGTAGTGGTACACAATTTGAACACATTGGAACACCGACTATCTTCTGAAATATCAGTCCACCATTCTTAACAAATATGTTGCAGATAAAACTGTCCATCATTTTGATGATATCATCTTCGGTTGAATATACCTCATCACAACATTTCTGAAGCCACTTTGTACTGTAGAAAGAATAAAGATCTTTAGTCGAACATCTTGACTACCTAGCCATATATCGTTCTTTATAAGGATTTCTGTGATATCTAGTATGAAGACGGGATATTTCATCGTCCTTTTTTCGTGTATGCCAAAAGGAGAGAAGGACGGATTTGTGTTTATCTAAAATCTCCTCTTTCGTTAATAATTTAGGGGTACTAGTACATGTTAGATATCGAGTTTTGATGTGAATTCCAAGTTCTTTAGTAAGACATTCCAATCAATGATTTTTGCACTAAACACAATATTGTTTCGGGCTTTGTCTGCTGGAACAATAACATTTATGTCGTGAAAAGAGATAAAACATCCAAAATCTTGGACTTCTTGAAAAAGTCAGAAACCTGTGTGCTCATTTAACACCGTTGATTTTGAATGCGCTAATGGATGCATGACCGAGCAACTTTGATCCATTCAGAAAGACTGTCCATTGTTTTACCAATTTGTTGGCATAGTCCCCAACTGCATCCATCACTTACCTTAAGTTCTTCTTTCAGGGACGCTACACAATAGAAATAGCGAGGTTTTGTGTTTTACATCCCTGAGGGCAAATGTCTACAATACTATCTTGCAGTTGGAAATCTTGGAGGCAATAGGTTTGCCTGTACCAACTCAGGAATATGGCAGTTGTTTTTCACTTGTTCCGTTGATTTATAGTGTCTGATTTTGTATGGTTTTATGGACTTTCCCTTTATGAATTTGCCTTGGAGTTCAGCATTTTTGTTAAACTTTTATGGTGTAAGTATATGAAATGACAGTTGTGGTTTTATCTTTGAAAATAATTAGGTATTGTTTTCTGCACAAAATTTTGGTGGAAAAAATTGCTTATATACTAGTATATTGGCAACCAAGAGCCCTTATTAGCGAGTTCTACTTGAGAAAAAAACTACATTTTTTCTCATCTTTAGAAGAAGCTGTCAACGGTTTGTATAGCCTATGGTTAACAATGTCCATTATTATTGCAAACAATTTATGCTTAGCAGAAATTAGTAACGGAAGTGTTTTTGGCCTCTTGAAATAAGGTTTATAAACAGAGAATAACAAACCATCTACAGACATGGTGTGAACTGCAGGTAGTGTCTGTTTTCAATTACCGTGAGTCCTATTGTGTTGAACAGAGGTATTAAATATTTTAATTTGTCGATATGATGACATCTGGGAATAGACAAAATACCTACACCGTCAATTGTTTCGTTACATCCCTAATGGATACGCTTTGTCGGCGATATTGTGTACTTAATATGGAATCATTTGTTGAATGATTTTCTATATATATGCTGACTTTCATAGAAACAATGGAATGGTCAGGATAGTGAAAGTGTGTATTGAGAAATTAGAAGTTAGAATTAAAAGTAGACTAGTAAAAGTTAAAATACAATGAATTTATTCAATTTTCAGTTAAACTGGAGTCAAAATACACACGAAAAAAAATTAATCACAATAACATTAATCCTGTCGACTTCAAAAACATTCAACATTTTTTTTACCATAGATATAAGAAGATGTGGTATGAGTGCCAATGAGACAACTCTCCATCCAAGTCAAATTTATAAAAGTAAACCATTATAGGTCTAAGTACGGTCTTCAACACGGAGCCTTGGCTCACACCGAACAGCAAGCTCCAAAAATTACTAGTCTAAAACTATTCAAACGGGAAAACATTGTTATGCCAGAAAATCGCCTTTTAATTGTAGCCAACAAAAGACACAAATCAATAATAAAATTTAACAATATTTATTATACACTAGTTTACAAAAAGTATTACACAAAGAGTAATGTCAACTTAACTGTCAAAATAGGAGTCCAATCTTTTCTTTATCCGGAAATCTTCTCGGAATCCACAGAATATTATATCCAATAGGTCACAATCTAGTATGATGTAGTTTTCAATAAAAGTGTCAATCCAACTGCTGAGAATGTTGATGTCTATATCTATCGATGTCTAAGTCTATCTAAGTCTAAGTCTAAATCTCTATATTGAACTAACTTTTGGGTCTGCATTTAAATACTCAAACGGAAATTTCTAGACAAAGCTAGAAATATAAATTACGCATCTTTTGTTATGATCATTCTGGAAACGTTATGTAAGTGAAATAGAAAGTTCTAATCATTCCATGAGTATCAATGATTGTTCTAGTGAATTCTAAACTGCATAGTTGTAACACAATGTGTTTTATTTTGTACACACTGTAAACATGTATAATAGGCCACACAAAACAAATAAGGCCAACTAAATAAATATGATAGTTACAATATCATAACACCTCCCCCCTTAAAAAAAGTTTGAGTGTAACAATAATGAATAATATGTACAAAAATACATAGTATATACACAGTGTTTTAATAAGTTCTAGATAAAGCATCTGCTATTACATTATCTTTACCTTTAATATGTTTTACAATTACATCATATTCCTGTAACAACAAACTCCACCTAGTCAATCGCTGGTTCTTGTTTCTCATTTTATGTATGAAGGTGAGAGGATTATGATCAGTATAAACAAGAATAGGATGCACAGTGGGATTTAAATATACATCAAAATGTTGAAGTGCAGACAACAGTGCAAAACACTCTTTTTAAATAGTTGAATAATTTTTCTGATGTTTATCTAATTTCTTAGAAAAATATGATATAGGTTTCTCAACATTATTATCTGTCTCTTGATATAAAACAGCTCCAACTCCTACATAGCTTGCATCAACGGCAAGTTTAAGTTGTTTTTCAAAGTCTGGAGTGATCAGAACTGGACTGTTAATTAAAAGTGATTTGCTATTTTCAAAAGCCATTTGACAATTTTTACTCCAGATGAATTTAGAATCTTTCCGTAAAAGATGAGTCAACGGTTAAACAACAGTAGCAAAATTTGAACAGAATTTCCTGTAAAATCCAATCATGCCTAAATATCTCATAAGTTGTTTTTTATTTGTAGGAGGAGGACATTTGGTAATTGCATCCACTTTAGCCGTAATAGGTTTCACTTGACCTTGGCCAACTGTATGCCCTAAATAATCAACAGCGGCCTGGCTAAAATCACTTTTACCAAGATTAACAGTCAAATTTGATTGTGACAATCTATCAAAAGTATCATATAAATGTGTTAAATGTTCTTCCCAGCTATCACTACATACAATAAGATCATCAATATAAGCATAACAACAGTCTAAATCTTTTATAACATTATTGATCATTCTTTGAAATGTAGCTGAGCACTTTTCATGCCAAACGGCATTACAGTATATTGAAATAAGCCGTCTGGTGTGACAAAGGCTGATATTTCTCGAGCTCTCTGTGTCAATGGGACTTGCCAGTAACCTGTCAATAAATCAAATTTGCTCACAAATTTTGCTTGCCCAATATTATCAATGCAATCGTCTATCCTTGAATCGGATAGGAATCAGATTTTGAAACAGAATTTACTTTTCTGAAATCAGTTACGAAACGAAAGGTTTTATCTGGTTTGGGCACAAGCAGACAAGGAGAGCTCCATTCACTGTTACTCGGCTCAATAATATCATTGTCAAGCATATATTTAATTTCTTGTCTCATAAATTCAAGTTTGAGTGGATTGAGCCGGTAAGGATGTTGCTTAATTGGAGAAGCATCACCAACATCGACATCATGACAAACAGCAGTGGTTTTGTTTGGCACATCTGGAAATAGATTTTTAAAAGAAAATACCAAGGCTTTTAATTTTTCTCTACGATCGAAAGACAGATGTGCAAGTTTTGAATCTAAATTTGACAAAATTTCTGAATTTTTTAATCTAACTGTCTCTTCCATAGTTTTAGAACTTAAAGGTGGTTCAATTACATTTGGTTTGTCATGATTGTTCTCCAATTTAACCATGGCTAAAGTGGCAACTGGTTTACTCTCACCTTCATTAGTACGCTCAAAATATGGTTTTAACATATTAATGTGACACACTCTATTTTGTTTACGCCGACCTGGTGTCTTTACAATATAATTCAAATCATTAATTTTACTCTCTATGGTATAAGGACCACAATATTTAGCTTGTAATGGATGTCCAGGGACTGGCAAAAATACAAGCACCTTATCACCAGGCTCAAAAACTCTGTCCCTTGCATCTTTATCATACCATATTTTCATCTTATTCTGAACAGTTTTTAAATTGTTCTGAGCAATTTGACAAGCAGTATACAATTTTTCTTTAAATCTAGATACATAGTCTAGAAGATTCAAGTCAGTGTGTTCAGTAAGCCACTTTTCGTTTATCAATTTTAAAGGTCCCTTACAGTATGACCAAACACCAACTCAAAGGGACTAAAACCAAGGGATTCTTGAACAGCCTCTCGGACCGCAAAAGTAAAAGTGAACACCATCATCCCAATCCCTGTCAAATTGAAGACAAAAGTTCTGATCATGTTCTTCAATGTTTGATGAAAACGTTCTAAGGCACCTTGAGATTCTGGATGATAAGCACTTGACCTATACTGAGCAATCCCTAACTGGTACACGACTTGCTGAAATAAACCTGACATGAAATTAGAACCCTGGTCGGACTGTATAGACTTTGGAAGTCCTGCTAGCGTGAAAAATTTGATCAGAGCTTTGACAATAGTAGGTGTCTTGATATTCCTTAACGGAATAGCATCAGGAAAGCGAGTGGAGGTACACATGATTGTCAATAAATACGCATTTCCGGTCTTTGTCTTCGGTAAAGGTCCAACGCAATCAATGAGTACTCGGCTGAATGGTTCTTCAAAGGCTGGAATAGGCAGAAGTGGTGCTGGTGGTATTTTCTGGTTAGGCTTACCAACAACCTGACATATATGGCATGATTTGCAGTATTCTGAGACATCACTTCTTAATCTTGGCCAGTAGAAATGCTGTAAAATCTTAAGGCAAGTCTTCCTTATACCTAAGTTTCCAGCCAAGGGGTTGTCATGAGCAAGACCAATAATGTCTTGCCTATAAACTTTAGGCACCACCACTTGGTATACCACTCCATTCCTCCTCTGGGGTAGCATCAGAGGGCCTCCACTTTCTCATTAAAATGCCGTCTTGATGGTATTAGCATTCTGCCACTTTGTCTGCTTCTTCCTGTGGTTGAGCCCTCTTGTAGAGCTGAAGAACCTCAGGGTCTTTATTTTGTTCTTCGACAAATTTCCTTCGGTCTAATGAATGTCTGTTTACGTCTGGCCATGGCATAATTACATTCTTGCTAATACTAGGTGGTCTTATTATGGCCTTTTCTGAGCAACCGCGACCTTCAATGTTGGCTAGAAAGGTGTCAGAAAGGTCAATGTAATCAAACTGGTCTTCTTGCAAATCCTCATTTTGCTGTTTTCTAGCCATCGCCCTAGTAACGACACAAGCTGGATACAGTTCAGCATCATCTTCAGGTGATTTAACATCCACCGGTTCACTGGTAACAATTGGTTCAGCAACCACTTTGTTCCTAGCTAGATCATTTCCTAGCAATAATGAAACACCCTCAACAGGGAGATTAGGACGAACACCCACAACAACTGGTCCAGTTATCAAATCTGACTTCAGATAAATACGATGGAGGGGAACATCTATACAACCTAACTCCACACCTTGTAACAAAACGGAGGCACCAACAGAAGTCTCCTCGGACAAAGGCAACACACCTTCTAACAATAAAGACTGAGAAGCTCCAGTGTCCCGTAAAATCTTAATAGGCTGAGGAGTAGTATTATCAACAACAGAAACAAACCCATCAGACATAAAGGGTATATAATCCTCCATGTAATCACAAAAACTGGACTTAAAAGCCTGACTCGCAGGACATTCCAACGTATGGGTAAAACGGGGTGTCGTACAAGCACTGGTCTTAGGCTTATTATCTCTTTCATTCTTCTTCTGGAGTCTAAAACAATCAGCCATCAGGTGACCATTCTTCTTACAATAAGCACAAGTCAGTGACTTCTTTTCAAAAGTTTCAAACTTTGGACTAGACATATTATAACTAGACTGGCTCTTATTCTGTGCAACAGGCTTACTATCAGTACGCTCAGTGCTTTGATTCTTGTAATTTCCACTCGAAGTATTAAAATTTTGACCTTTGAAACTTCTTTTATGTGAAAGAGTATAATTATCCGATATAACAGCTGCATCTTGTAAAGTCTCAACAGTTTTGTCATCTAAATGTGTTTTAAGTCTAAATGAACACACTGCTTGAACTCTTCTAATAACATCAATTGTCTTAAATTATCAAAATTTTATCTATTTTCTTTGACGTAAGCCATTTATCAAATAGATCTTCTTTTCCTAGCAAATTCAACATAGGTTTGTGAATCAAACTTTTATAAGACCTAAACTTCTGTCTATATGCTTCTGGCACTAGCTCATAAGCTTTCAAAACATCTTTTTTAACCTTGTCATAATCAGAACTATTTTCTGATGAAAGTGCTGAGTAAATTTCAGCGGCCTTGCCCTCAAAAACACTTTGCAGCATTGCAGTCCAAAAAGGCTTCGGCCATTTCAAATTTTGAGCAATTTTCTCAAACTGTGGAAAAAATTTGTCAACTGATTTTTCACAAAATTTGGGAACCAAACGTATATTTTTTGCTGCATCAAAATTATGTTCTGATTTTGACTGGAATTTAGTGTTGCTTTCTTCTTTTGCCATTTCAATTTTCATTTTCTCCATCTCTAACCTTTCCTTCATTTCAAGTTCTGCCTGTTTTAATTTAAATTCATCTTCTTTTTCTTTTCTTTTCTCCATCTCTAACCTTTCTTTCATTTCAAGTTCTGCCTTCTTTTCTTCTTTTTCCTTTTCTAATTGTTTTAATCTAAATTCATGTTCTAACTCCAGCTGTTTTAATTTGATAGCATCAACATTTTCGACCTTAAGTTCAAGAGCCTCTTCACCAAAAATTTCTGCATCAATTAATTTGTCTATTACCAAATTTTTATAATTTGTTTTCTCATAGATACTCTAAAATCTATTTGTAGATGTTTAGCAAGCAACACTAATTCTTCTTTTTAGTTTATCAAACCCTCCAGGTCTAGCGTTTTAAAAATTTACCGGCATCAAATGCCATTTTGTAGAATTTTGTTGGCTAGTTCTAATAAAATACTGAAATTTTTTTATAAGATATTAACGTTATCCCGGACGAGCCCCAATTTCTGTTATGTCAGAAAATCGCCTTTAATTGTAGCCAACAAAGACACAAATCAATAATAAAATTTAACAATATTTATTATACACTAGTTTACAAAAGTATTACACAAAGAGTAATGTCAACTTAACTGTCAAAATATGAGTCCAATCTTTTCTTTATCCGGAAATCTTCTCGGAATCCACAGAATATTATATCCAATAGGTCACAATCTAGTATGATGTAGTTTTCAATAAAAGTGTCAATCCAACTGCTGAGAATGTTGATGTCTATATCTATCGATGTCTAAGTCTATCTAAGTCTATGTCTAAATCTCTATATTAAACTAACTTTTGGGTCTGCATTTAAATACTCAAACGGAAATTTCTAGACAAAGCTAGAAATATAAATTACGCATCTTTTGTTATGATCATTCTGGAAACGTTATGTAAGTGAAATAGAAAGTTCTAATCATTCCATGAGTATCAATGATTGTTCCAGTGAATTCTAAACTGCATAGTTGTAACACAATGTGTTTTATTTTGTACACACTGTAAACATGTATAATAGGCCACACAAAACAAATAAGGCCAACTAAATAGATATGATAGTTACAATATCATAACAACATATACATATATGAAAATAAACAAATTGACGTTTCCTACACAAGATAATGTGTTCACTTTGTTCGTGACATTGTTACAAGGGGTATATCGACCGACACTAAATTTTAGGAAAGCAGGATTTAAATTAGTAGCTTCATTACTTTGAGCTTATATTCATTAACTACAAGCAATTATTAGATAGTATTCTATATTGTTTTTGTCGTCTGTAATATCAATTTTGAATAATAATGTGCCTGTTCTGAACTGATTTATATGTACGTTTATTCGTGAAGACTTTTTTATTCTATTGACAGAGAAAAAAGTTACCGTTAAGTATACAAAAAAACATAGTTTAATCCCGGCACACCTATAAGTCCGTAGTAAGGAGACTTTCTCGATGGTTGTTTTTGTTTTTATTTTGGAATGTAATATTGCCGGCATATCTTAAGAAGTTTCTATTGAAATTATTCACTTACCAAGACTTATCTTAGACTATTTTTTCTGAATATTTTTTTGTAGTTAGGTTGCTGGTTTTATTTTTATAAATCCATTATATTTGGAAAAAATATGTAGAATAAGTGAAGAATACCTTATTTTGATATGCCCCCTATCAATTTCATACCAAGCAACAATTAAAAAAAATCGTAAGGGGTTCCACGGAACACTGTGTCTCGCTTGCGATTGCTGCTGCCAGTGTAAAAGTGCAATGTTGAGTAAAAAAGTGAGCCCATTTATCATTAAAATACAGAATTAAAAAAAATCAAATTTTATTTTAGATACTATTTCTTGGTTTTGAAGATTAGCTTCTGTCCAAGTTTCATAACAATCCATGAAGGTTTACAAATGTATCAGTTAAAAAAATTCAATCCCAGACCGTCTGTAAATGTTAACTCTAAAAAACTAAGTCCATCTATCAGAAAAATACTGAAAGTTATTGATGTGTAACAAACTAACCCCAGACTGTATCTACTTGTTAACTTGTAAAAAAACACTAAGTCCATTTATCAGTGAAATACGGAAAAATGAAAATAAATATTATATTGCTCAGTCTTTGGTTTTCTATGTTGTTTTGTGTACTGTTGTTGTCTGTTTGTCTTTATTTCTTTTTTAGCAATGGCGTTGTCAGTTTATTTTCGACTTACGAGTTTGAATGTCCCTTTGGTATTTTTCGCCTCTCTTTTTTCAAAATTTTGCTCTCGATACTGTTTTTTTTTTGGTCATTATCAAGCTTCTGTCCAAATTTCATGAAATTCCATGAAGGTTTGACAAAGTTATTGATGACTGAAAAACTTTAACCTCAGACTGAATCTGAATGTTAACTGTTAAAAAACTAAGTCTATTTAGCAGAAAAATACGGAGAAATGAAAATAAATATTTTCAAAATTTTCCTCTGAATACTGTATTTTGGTCATAAACAAGCTTCTGTCTAAATTTCATAAAATTCCATGGAGATTTGACAAAGTTTTTGATGTCTTAAAAAACTTAATGCCGACGCCGCCGACACTCTAGGATCGCCATCGCCATCTCGCTTTCGCGATATTTATTTCGCGACATAAATGTCGCAGGCTCAACAAAAATGATACAGTTATGGGCTCGAGGGTATATCACTATCCCAGTAGTAAGTACTCAAATGTACGGCCATTTTTGTAAATTCTTTTAAAAATGATGAATTATTCGTAAAACAAAACGTTTTTACCCAGGTATAGATGAATTAAGTCATAGTTAACGCAACGTTTTAGAATTCTTGGTTTTCAATGCCTTTCATCTTCGTATTTGATTGGACAATCCAACTGTTTGATTCAAGCGCCAATTGTGTCTTATGTAGACGAACCGCTCGCCTAGCTTGACAATCCAACTGTTTGATTCTAGCGCCAATTGTGTCTTATGTAGACGAACCGCACGCCTAGCGTAGCAAATTACGATCTGGTATCAGATTTCAGAAATTCGATATATATACTTGTATAATATGTACTTGACAAAAATATAACCTTTTTGGACCAAAGTAAAGTGGTGACGATGGGAATCTTGGTTTGGTATTTCCCAATATATATCATTAATTAACAAATTAACTGATATGTATTTGGTGCAAATTAAATGTCAAAATTATCATAATTACCAGTTTAGCCTTTTTAACATTAAGTTTACATTTGTTATCGTAAGTACGTGCAACCACAAACAAATAAACAATTTTTTATAGGTAAACTCATTGACATGTTTTCGCCACTTTTTCCTATAAAAGCAAGTATGTTTGTCCAAATGTGTGTCTGCTCCTTCTGTTTCCTAGCAAAGTAAACTGTAAGTATACTTATTCTCGATTATTTTGTTGTTACTTTTATTTAAATTGATTAATGAAAATTTAGCGGAATCAAAGGAACAAATATAGTTTTGCCCTTTTTTAAGTACATAGGTCTCACTGTTTCCAATCGTGATTGACTTTATCTTTTTTTCAACGATTTATTATGCTTATTGTATAATTGAAATGTTAACACATGTTTTTATGATAAGTTTTATTTCAATACTTCATTTTATCATATTTCTATTGCCTCCACATGTGTTCATTCAGAAACATACACATAAAACTACAAAATATGTACATTTTAGGAATATATAAATTCTATGTGTACGAGTTTTAGAAACAAGCTCGCCGAGTTTTTCTCTTGTTTCAAAGAGAGAACAAAATTACAGTTTTGTGAACAATAATTGCAACATAACCGTTCGATTAACACGGAAGCTGAGTACTACAAGGTTTTATTTGTATAAATAAAAAAAAAAAGTTTTTTAGCTTTATTTGTACATAGTTGGCTAATTGCACGAGAACAGGTTGCTCTTATAAATGATATCAAAAGAGCACCACTTAAGCCGAATCTAAGACCTTATTGAAATTGCTGAAAGTTGCGGAGTTTTCTTGTTTGGTTGGTTTGCAATCTCACTGTCGTATACCTCTCTTTTTCTTTTTAGTAGTATGTACATAGAATCCTCCCCATATCCATTCATTGTCTTGATATATAAGTACATACATAACTTTTCCCTGTCAATTTGAGTTGAATCTTTAGTACATGAGTAATCACGAGGTCGTGCTATGTATAAATTTCCGCCCAAGGCTAAAGTCAAGACAGTTGCAGAGGCCAATAATAACGAGCCGATCCATTGGTTACATTAAAATTAAAATTTTGTTGCAAATATAAGTTTAAAATTACTGCCACTGTGGAAATCAATTTTATTTTAGGATCTTTGGCGTTTTCACTCTTAGTTTCTCTAGTAAAACTTTGTAAATTAAATACACACAAATGTATAATAGTATTCAGATTGTAAATGCACTTCTAGTTGGCACTCCGAGGCGGGTGGGGAGCAAGAAGGTGAACTGTGGTTTATTTTTATCAATAATACCGCTTAAGTCAACGCTAGGGGCCGTCTTGACTTTGATGTAGGGTATGAATGGTTTGTTCATTGTTGAAGACCCTACATCAACTGTCAAGATGAAGAACAGGAATAAAAGCCCTGTTCATTGATAATTTTCTATGTTTTCTATGTATTGTGTGCAATTTTGTCCCATGTACATTGACTCCATATCCTTTCATTTTTTCTTACAACTAATTGATAAACAATTGCAAACTCAAAAACAGTTTGGTCTGATGGATAGTTGTCTCATTGGTAATCATACCAAATCTCCTTATTTGGTACTGGTTTTAGCAGACGTTATGATCACATTTTACTAATTTTTCTTTTTCATTTTTAGATAGCGTTCAGTCAACAAGCGTCATGAAGGTTTCTGTCTGTATTGTTCTTTGTCTGTTGTTAGCCTTTGTTGGAAGTAAGTAACACAAAAATCATAGGGTTTGCGGACTTTTACACCGCGTTTAGGTGCCAGACCACCAATTCACCCACTCCAATATAGAACATATTGAAAGTAGCTCTTCCCTGACAAAAAAATAGTGCTTTTGGTGCAATTGTTTACTTAAACTAACAAACAAATTTGCAGAAATGAAACTTTTGGTGAAAGAGTAACCAATATTTGAGCCAAAATTTACTTGTCCATGAGTTTACATTAAAACTGAGGATTAATGCGCTCCATAGTATACTTATTTAAGATTTCCAGAAAAACCAGGGGTTATTTTTAGAAGTACTTGACTTCCAAATGGTCGTATTTCGCTACAAGACTTTATTTAATCATTGGTTGAAAATTGGCACGTAGAAAGGTGATACATGTACAATTTAGGATATACCTGGTTTCTATGAAGTTAGACTTAAAGTAAAATATTTAGAAAGCTGTGAAATTACAAAATTTGGTTGAATACATGGTGAATTTGAATTGGTGGTCTGACACCTTTAGAAATTAACAATATAGAGATCTAGATTGTACTTTTAGATGCATGGTCGGTAATCTCAAAATAAGACTTAACGAGATCCGTTTGTCATTGTAACTGTTATCAGTAATATAACTGATCTTTTTGGAATAACTGTTTATTTGACATTTTTCTACCGAGAAGTCATTGACTTTCTTTAAATGGTTGTCTTTGCCATGGAAAATTAGTCGTATTTAGCTTTGGTGCGTTAATGTGCATGCTTTACTTAGTATTTCATTCCTTTATTTTTCATGCTTTTTGATATCATGGACTGTTCATTTTTTTTCTTAAACATTTACTCTATCAGAGAAATTAACCATCAGATTTTTTTTTTATTTCAGTGGCGACTTAATTTTATGAAAATCTTCATAACCATAAGTCGTCTGCTAATTTATTTCAATAGTTGGAAGTTATTTACTATTTTTTTTAACCTTTTTAGCTAGCACAGCAAATGAAGAAATGCTTGGAAATCGTCTTCTCAGGTATGTATTTGATGATGAAAAGAAAATTTCGCTATGAAATATAAAAATACTAAAATAATTTTTTGACAAAGGGGCCTATTATATCATCATTTTACTTTAATTTAGAGTATGAAGTAGTCTTTTATATTAGCTCATTTCATTTTAATTTAGAGTATTGAATTAGTCTTTCAGCAATATACTGGTAATTACTCTACGATTGAATACATTTGTTAATGATCGCCAGAAGGCAGCTTCATCAAAATATCTTTTTTTAAATTTATTTTCACGGAGATAAAATAAAAAAATCCATTGAATCGCATAATTCACAGCGTAATATGTCTATATACTCCATCCATATCGTAATTATTTAAATACAGTAAAAAAGAAGGATAATATGTTATGCCAATTCAAACTTGTTATCTTAAATATTTACATTACCTATCCTTGCTTAGGTTATCTCTTACTGCAGTTTTTGTTTTGTGCTTTGTGACAGTCTGATTAGTCCAACCATTTCACACCGATTTGTTCTTATGTTGTGTTGTAACATCACTGTCCCAGGTTTAGGGAGAGGTGAGCTTTCATACCATGTTTAACCCCACCATATTCTTTTTGCGTCTGTACCGAGTTAGGAGCCCGTAGATCGTTGGTTGTTGTCCGTTATACATGTATTTGTTTTTCGTTCATTGTTTTGATATAAACCAGGACAGCGTTTCACTCGTTTGAATTGTTTTTATACGCCCGTTTACGGGACGTATTATGGTATACCGTTGTCCGTCCGTCTGTCTGTCCGTTTGTCCGTCCGTCCGTCCGCCGTCTGTTCGTCCGTCTGTCCGTCCGTCGTCAACATGTCGGACAATAACTAAAAAGACAAGAATGTGTCCCCAGTACACGGATGCCCCATCCGCACTATCATTTTCTATGTTCAGTGGACCGTGAAAATGGGGGAAAATCTCTAATTTGGCATTAAAATTAGAAAGATCATATCATAGGAACATGTATTTTAAGTTTCAAGTTGATTGGACTTCAACTTCATCAAAAACTACCTCGACCAAAAACTTTAACCTGAAGCGGGACGAACGGACGAACGGACGGACGGACGTACAGACCAGAAAACATAATGCCCATAAATGGGGCATAAAAGCTTTCCAATTTCCATGAAACTTTGGTCAATTGTTTTATCTATTGACGTAAGCTCCCTTTCGATTTGCATAAATTTTAGATTTTACGTTTCCTAGTTATTGGATTTCATTCATAAAAAAGGGGGATTTTCCAGTTTTCGGACAATGACTCTAGAACGCTTTAACCAATTTTCATTAAACTTTGGTGAATTGTATATATCTATTGACGTAAGCTCCCTTTTGATTTTTATAAATTTTAGATATTCTGTTTCCGAGCTATTGGATTTTCTTTATAAAAAAGGGGGAATTTTCAAGTTTTTCGGACAATGATTCAAAAATGATTTAAGCAGTTTACATGAAACTTTGGTGACTGGTTTATATCTAATAAAATAGCTCCCTTTGGTTTTTTATAAATTTCTGATATGACACTTAGGAGTTATCGAACTTTATTCGTTGAAAAGTGACGGGCGTATTATGCGCTCATGTCGCAGCTCTTTATTACAGTTTGTCACGGCGAGGAATTATAGCTTGCTATACGCCATGGTTTTATTTCAATGTTGAAGGCGGGATGTGTCCTTAATTGCTTACACCCACGTCATTAAGACATTGGTTGATAATTATATCATTGGCATTCGTACCACAGCCATCTCCATTTTTTATATCAATAAAAAACCATTCGGAAACTTAAAACAGAGAGAGTCAAAAGAGGACAGCAATTATATCATAACAGAAACTCACGTCCGATATAGCATCTGGTTTCATTGTGATGTTGGGTCGTTTTCAGACAGACGCATTACTCCACGTTGCTTTTTAATTGTATCTACTGGTTAGAAATCGTACATAAATATTTTGTTTTTTTTTGTAGCCGCGAAAGACGTGCTCCTCACTGCAAGCGGTATGGATCCCGTTGTTTTTCTTCCTGGAGATGTTGTTCTAGAAAGTGTATGTACGGATATTGCAAGTAGCGAATAACTAACCGGATTTGGATATGAAGAAATGGATTAATATTTGAATAGCATATTTTTGTATTATAACAAGAATGTATTTGATTAAATAACATTAATAGCATTACACAAGGTTAATTTTCATTGAAAGTTTTGCCAGAATTTTTTGAAAAAAATACAAAAATGTGGAAAAAATGGACATGTCTTTATGTTATCTTCAATCATCGAAATAAACAGTTGATGCGTAAAAACACACAAGAAGATTACAGTTTGAACAGTACCAGTGGCGGATCCAGAGGGGGGTTCCGGGGGTTGGACCCCCCTCTTTTTTCTTGACGATCAATACATTTGAATGGGGACATATAGTTGGAACCCCCCCTTTTATCCTGGGTTGGGACCCCCCTTTTAAAATTGCTGGATCCGCCCCTGAGTACACAACCATTTGACGCTGTTAAAACATGCATTCAACACTATAACTATTTGACAACCTTACTTAAATTGTCCGTATATAAATTTAAAAATCATTTAGAAACTAAGGTTTCAAGATGGATTTGGCTATCGTGTTTAGGTCCTTTTTGGTCAAATAGCTCTTCAACCATTTTCGGTTCTTATATATCCTTGGCTTTCAAATATTCGGCTTTGAGCGTTCCCAAAGAAGGTAACACCAGAAAAGTGCTTCGGACGCGCGCGATGATAAAATTTATAAAGTGTTGTTTTCATTCTAACATATTACATTGATCTGTAACGTACAACAAATTTTACAACAATCAGTTCAACAGATTTCCTTGTCCTCGGTCCCATTGAAATTTCAAAAAGGAACTTCGTCTTTATAAATTCTGTGAATGTTTGTTGGATAAAAATACCCGGTATAATGTAGCTTTTTTTGGAAGTGAAACTGAATGATATAAAAATATAAGGAGATGTGGTATGATTGCAATCGCAATCACCCATCAGAGACCAAGATCAAGATAATAACAAGGTCGAATTGTGACCTTCAACTCAACAATGACAGTATATTTAGCACTATATATGTATGTCTCTGTGTATCTGATGTTACGACGTACAAATAAAAATTAAAATTCTGGTTTTTTCTTTCGGATTCTTAATAGATGTATATGAAAGGTTGATATCAGCCATGACTCGGACATTCGAATATCATCGCGCCGATCATTTTTTTTAAAGAGTTATGCATCTTGGAAACATCAATTATATGAGAAATTGCATTTTTGCCCTATCACACCCACATTCAATCTTGTAGGATTGTTATGAAAATTTATATAAAGGTTGATATCAGCAATATCTTGGTGAGTTAAAAAATAGTGCTGATCTGTTACTTTTACATGAGTAATGTCTCTTTGAAATGTAATTAATATTGAACATTGCATTGTGAGCATTCTCAAACCTACATTTCTTATGAATTTTAAGAATTTTATATCAGTGGCTGATATCAGAAAGGTCTTGTAGGAGTGCCTACAAACAATTTTTACAGGAGTCATGCCCCATGGAAATATAAATATATGGAAAATAACATTTTTTAAGCGATCGAATGCCTACATTTCTTGTAAGTTTTAAATTTTTTATTAGTTATTGCCCTTGGGCAGATAAAATATATGCACCGCGGGGGACATTGGAACTCTGTTCTTTAATATATATTAAGAGAACACCTTTTATTATCTTCGTGTTGTTCTATAATAAAGAACAGTTTATGGGGGACACAAAGCTCTGCGTACACTCCGACATAGAGTGTGGATAAAGTACCACACTCTTTGAAAATATTGTGTAATTATTAGTAGTATTTTCTGAGACATAATATATTGAAATTTTGTTAGGATACTATATACAAGTATTTTACCCAGTTTGCATTATGACGTATGCCTACTATTAATTTATCATCAGTCTTGAACATGATAGATGCACGTGTAAGCCGGAGATTCTCAGTAAGTATAAAATCCATTCGTTGTTATATAAGTTTGTATGCATAGCAGGAGGGGCTTACCCTGTCAACGTACCCGTTCTCGCTCCATTTCGAGTACATATCAGATGCGGATTCTATCCAGGATTTTGAAAAAAAGGTGGAGGGGCAAACTAGGCAACGTTTGTGGTTGGACATGTAAAATGACTCTGCCATAACCATATATGTAGCTCCATAAGGAGACCCCCACTTTTGCCCATCCGCCTCTGCATCTGATTCCCTGTTTTCAAGGTAAGTTGATTTCTGAGATGTTACTATATATCAGGTTGATTTATATCCGGCTTCTAAATCGATTTATGAATTTGAATAACGTTATGTAAAATATTGTATAATGATTTTAAATGTTTATAATTCAATATAAAGTTGGATAATTTTTGTCCTATTATATTGACAGAGAAATAAATTTGAAATAACGAGAATAAAACTTGAGAACAACATACAAATTATTTTCTGTGCATGTTGATTAATGTATGTTTTATTTTAATTTGTATCAAAGTCAATGAATCTCTGTGTACTAATTGAAGTACTACACGTAGGGAAAATGTCAACACACAATGATGTTTCAATTTTAGACGTTACCGGTTATATATGAGGGTTTGAATGGGGTCTTCAAAATTTTTTTAAATTCTTTTTGTCCTTAATTTGATTTTCCTTTTTTTATATATTTTAAGCATTTATTCTTTTAAGTTTAAAATCATGAATTTCATGGCATTTTTTGTATTCTGTAAACCTTACCCAGACCCTCATATACTAGAAATTATTCAGTCTCACACAATTATTCTTACTTGAATGATCAAGTGACTCGATCGGAGAAGGCTCGTGAGTTGGATCATTATCTACCAATATTCTTCTGATTTTGCTTGGGGTAGGATTAAAATTTGTCGCTTGTCATTCGATTTCCGAAGTTTGAATCCGACATATTCAGATTACTGAACACTACCGCAAAGGGGTAGGGATTTCCAATTAGGAGAGGGAACTGTTTCCATTAGTTCTGAACTCGCAAATGGTATGAATCAATAACGGCAACAAGACGATAATATAAGTCGGTATCCGATATATTAGCGTTAAGTAGTGTTTAGTAGCTAGTCTGTTGCATTTTGTGAATCCATAAAGAATAGTTTTAAATTTATATAACAACGAGTATTTAGCTAGATTGATCATTGACTGTTCGTTTTTCCACTTTCTCAAAAATACAGAGAAAACTCGGATAGAAACAATCTCAAGAGGCTTATGCTACAAACTATACCAAAAGCGAGCGACTCTATTGGCCGACAATTCGTAATTACCGCAGATTATGGGCAGGATCTATTGTGAATGACTTAAAAGATGTAACAGTAGTGACAGATATTCCTTTAATCAATGTAAATATCAAACGATTATAGTGATCCTTCTTAACCTGATGACTTAATGTAAATAGCGTGTGATAAGATTTACATCTGTGTGTATATATATAACTATTCCGTAATATGTGAGTGTTCTTATGATGTTGGGATTTTAAAAGTCTACGCCGTTACACAAGGACGGTGGTTCTCCTACAATAGGACGGAGCTACAAGAGAAGAAGAGTTTAAATATTTTTTTACCGAGCGTTGCCTCGGTTAGTTGCCTCTGTTTCCTCAACGTAAACTACGCCACTGTTATATATGTCTTTAATATTGATAATATATAAATCAACATTGATCTATTTGAAATTTCCCGCGCAAATATCTTTATGGGTCAACTTCCAGCATCTGTTTTACTTCCGGTTGCAGTGATTGGGGAAAACAAAATGTCGCTCGACAAACCAACTCCGGGACAAATACCTACTATTTTCTTTGTAGACGACCCTATATAGTGTTAAAATGGGAAAACTGAAATGTTTTGAAATCATACTTGCGGGAAACAAATCTGTTTTCCACCCAGGCGAAAAAGTATGCGGGAAAGTAGTCGTCGATCTGAAGGGCGACATGAAAATGAGATCTCTGCGCATTTTTATGCGAGGAGTTGCAAAGGTACACTGGACTGAATCAAGAAGTACAGGCAGTCGTCTTGGTTCTTACACTGAACATTATAATGCAGAAGTGGAATATTTCTTTAAAAGACAAGTTCTGTTCGGAGGAGGTAATTTTCTTGTCAGTGAACAGGTGAAACTAATTCGGATACAGGTCGTTTGTACCAGTGACAGTGTAGAAATAGCTTATGATTAAGGCTTGAACAATAAACTTGTAAAGTCCACGCAAAACCGATGCCTTGTTAGTCAGATTCCCTGTGTAGTATAAAGTCTGCAAGAAAAAGACTTCTCTTAAAACATGTAAAACTCATATCCTATGACGGCTACATTGTATGTGTCAGCGAGTCAAAATATTACTGCAAAACATGTCAATTAAGTTTGACCTAGATCTGTAATTTACTATGCTAGTCAGTGATTTGGTTTGTTCTAAAAATTCATAAACTTGTTTAATAGACTACTTTCACTTTTGTGCATTTTCCCATACATTTCTCATGTTTCTGAGGTAACAATTCTTATGCCACAGTAAGAGTCGTTCAATGATGTCATGTACATTGACATAGCTGACTCATAAAGCAGAACTCGAAATTGGTCTATAACTGGTCTGGATTTGAAACATGTGCTCCAGTGCTTTCAAAAGTAGCCAGTAGTCGGCGGAATTCCACAGTTTATGTAATGTACAAAACATGTAAAGGGCCTTCCCACTTTCACTTAATAAAAAAATTATTTCTGTAAATTTTTTTATGTGAGGAAATGTCTAAAAATATCTTATGCTAATTATAAACGAGTCAGAACCTACAAAACAAACATTAGATGTGTCAGTCATCCTGATTAGTTGAAATAAATATTTTATCCAATCAGGTAAGGCATTTCAAAGTACACGTGTGTTTTCCAATACGAACTACTCAGGCTTTCACTAATAAAAGAATAAGGTCCAGTTACGATAGGCCCAGGAAAAAACGCAACATGCAAGTTTGCTTGAACATGGATTCACAAAACGACTAAAAGCAACAGACGAGGATAAAAGTACGACATTGAGTAAAATACAACAAATTTGTTAAACTGTCATTGTCAATAAATGAAGTCATACCAAAAATCTTCTCATGGTCTTTAGTGCAACTTCAAGCATTATTTGTTGCCTAACATTACTCTTATTCTTTGTTTTGTAATTATTGAATATGAATAAATAATATGAATTATAAATGAAAGACTATACAATTATCATATATATAGGGTTCAATGTTTTACCAGAAATTTGTTTACATACCAGATAATTTCAGTGATTGTTTACTTGTACTGTAGATACATTTTTGTAGTTTATTTCAGTTTATCACAAAATTATAGTTTTCATAAAAATGAATGAAACCTATATATATTTGTTAGGCATTGTTTACTGTAAACAATGATTAACAAATATGTACAAATATAGGTTTCATTCACATTTTTGAAAACTATAATTTTGTTTTCATGGTTTTATTGTAAAATGTCTGGCTGTGGTCAAAAGTCGCAGTATGCAAGACAAAAATATTACTATCCGCGGCGGCGTAAACTATTTTGTATACAGCTTTAAATTTCAGAAGGTAGAAGACCTGGATGCTTCATATCTTGTATGCAGATACCTTATGTCACGAAGTTTCCGTCAATCATATGTCCATTGTCCTTGACCTCATTTTCAGGGTTCAGTGACTGCTTGAAAAAAAAATTGTGTTTTTTTGTCATGTGAATTTCTCACTTACAATGTATATTATGAGTAATAGGATAACTATATTTGGTATTTGGGTTCCTTTCAACATCTACATGTCTGTCGAACAGAGTTCACATGACCTCCACCTCATTTCATGGATCAGTGATCAGGGTTAAAGTTACATTGTACATGATTAGGTCCATTTCTCAAATACTACATGTATAAGCAGTAGGTCAACTATTATTGGTGTCTGGCAGGTTTCATCTGACCTTGACCTCATTATCATTGTTCATTGGTCAATGTTAAGTTTTTGTCTGTTTTTTAACTACTATAAGCAATAGGTCAACTATATTTGGTGTATGGAATGATTGTAAGGTGTACATGTCTCTCTGGCAGGTATCATCTGACCTTGACCTCATTTTCATAGTTCAAAGGTCAATATTAAGTTTTTGTGTTTTTGTCTGTTTTTCAAGTACTATAAGCAATAGGTCAACTATATTTGGTGTATGGAATGATTGTAAGGTGTACTTATCTGCCTGGCAGGTATCATCTGACCTTGACCTTATTTTTATGGTTCAATGGTTAATGTTGAGTTTATTTGTTTTGGTCTATTTTTGTCGAGCCTGCGACTTTTGTCCCATAAGCGAGACATTGCGATCCTACATTCCGTCAGTGGCGTCGTCCACAAATATTCACTCTGTGGTTAAAGTTTTTGAAATTTTAATAACTTTCTTAAACTATCCTGGATTTCTACCAAACTTGCACAGAAGCATGTCTATGATCATAAGATAGTACATGTATCCAGAAGTGAATTTTGTAAAAAAAAAAATCCTGTTTATCCGAATTTTACTTATAAATGGACTTAGTTTTTCTGCCAGTTAAAATTACATTCACCATGTTTCACTGTGGTTAAAGTTTTAAAATTTTAAAACTTTCTTAAAATATCCTGGATTTCTACCAAACTTGGACAGAAGCTTGTTTATGATCATAAGATAGTATTCAGAAGTAATTTTGTAAAAAAAATCCTGTTTATCCGTATTTTACTTATAAATAGACAGTTTTCTGCCATTAACGTTATACTCTGTGGTTAAATTTTAAAATTTTAATAACTTTCTTAAACTATCCTGTTTGTACCAAACTTGGACAGAAGCTTGTTTATGATCAAAAGCTAGTATCTAGAAGGAAATTTTGTAAAATTTATTTCCTGTTTTCCGTATATTACTTATAAATGGACTTAATTTTTCTTCCAGTTAACATTACATACAGTCTGCAGTTAAAGTTTTTAAAACATTTAGTAGATTCATAAACCATCCTGGATTTTTATCAAACTTGGACAGAAGCTTCTTACAATCAAAAGATAGTATCTAGAGGAAAATTTTAATAATTTTTCCCCATTTTGTTGAGCCTGCAACTTTTGTCTTCCAGACAGTCTTTTATTTCATTAACTGTAAATCTATTATGTGCATTCCCTATCACACTGAAAACATAGACAACAGCAAAAGTAGGCGAGACACTGGGTTCCACGGAACCCTTATGAATTTTTCAATTACCCTACGCAATAATTCAACTATATTTGGTGTATACAATAATTGTAAGGTGTATATTTCTGTCTGACACAATTTATCTGACCTTTACCTCATTGTCATAGATCTTTAAAATGTTAAGTTTCTGTAATGCTTATCTATCTTTTCGGAGGAGTCAGGTGAAGGTGATTGGTTAGGTCTTTTGTATTGTGAGAGTGTCCAATACTTTTTATAATTTCTGTCATTTATAAAGAATGTTTTCTAGGCAGGCCTAAAATTGTAGGTTTAGGTTCTTTTATGATATAATTTGTTCATGTACATCAACATTCATGACATTTAACAAAATAAAATATGAAACACATATAAATTATGTACATGTATGCAATACATGTGTATGTATGTGTTGGAACATTTTATAAACTTATTTAAAATAGTCTTAATTGATTGTACTGACAATGACTGAAATGTTTACAGATGAAATAATATTTTGTAGAAGTATCAGAAGGAAGAGATACATTGACAGAAGGAAGACATGAGTTCAGTTTCTCCTTTGATTTGCAGATGGGGTATGTTAAATCTAAATTTGAATAGTTGTAACTTTTACCATTTATACTTGTTATACAGCTGGGTCTACTCTTAGACTACCCTGATGTATAAAGCCTTCATGCTTGTGCTAATGCTATATTTGTTTACATTTATTACATTAGGGATGTCAACAAGTACTCGAGTACTCGAGTATCGCTTGGTAGTACCGAGTATCGAATACCAGAATGATACTCGACTAATTGGTTTCCTGTAAATGTTGCTTTCTTAAGCTTAAACAAAAAAAATTTTATTGAGAGCGCCCCTAGAAATTAAATATCAAGCAAAATTAATAAAAATTAAAATATGATTCGAATGTTTGCGTTTAACTCATTTAAAATTCCTCCAAACAGAGGTAGGCTATGAACAAGAGCACTTTTCCAAGGCTTACACTTTTAGCTTATCTTAGTCATTCTCCCACCTCTGTACTGTCAGATCGTATATTTTCATCAGCAGGAATGTTAGTTACCGAACAAAGTTGAGAAATCGCCTCGTCCAAGAAAAAGTTGACAAGGTGTTTTTTTACGGTTCTCAAATACTGTTGTTTGAGTAATCATTTTTCTATAGATATTAATTAATTACTTGATTAGATTATTGCCAGTTTACGTAATTAGTACATGTAGTAAATGAGCTAATATGGTATAAAATTCCTTGGACTATTATCTAGTCCTAGGTAATAATATTGAGGGTTTTACGTTCATAAGACTAACCCACAATACATAAAATGGGTACAATTTTGTGTTTTCATTTTTTTATTATACCGAGAGAGTACTCGAGTATCGTTCGGTAAATAGAACTCGATTAGTTATCTTCACCGAGTTGACATCCCTAATTACAATTATGGCTTAATATGAAATTCCAAATTTTAGTTGTTTCATAAACTAGGATACTTGTTAATTGAACCCATTATGGCTTTATGTCCCACCAGGGACCAGGTAGATAGATATTTGATCCTACATACCTGCCAACTTTTCAAAATGCTCCTCTTATATTGTCGTGTTTTTAATCTGCTACTTTATTGTTTGAATGAGTACATTGTATGTATGTGCTTAAATACCCTTTTAACTCATTTGAATTCCTGTTTTTGAGGTGTTAAGTTTATACAGTCATGATAATAAAGACTTTCAAAATTCAGGTCAACACCTCTCATGGGGGAAATCCCCATAATTTGTGAAGGTTGCAGGTCTGATCCCATGCACCAACAACAATGAACAATCAGTGTTAACCTACAATTGATCCATTACATGTACATGTACATTATAATTTTATTGATGCCTGTTTTGTTTCTGCCAGCATAATTCACAAAAAGAATAATCAAATGAATTTGCATACATGATGTATATATTATATCTGTATATATATAGAACCTATACAAATACAAGAATTATGTATCATACTATTGGCTTTCATTTCTGATTAAAATGATAATAAATGAAGCAGAATTAACAATGAAATACATGCAATAAGACAACAAATTGCATTTTGGTTTTGTTAGTACACATGTAATATTTGTGGCTGGAATTGCAATACATGTTATTCATCCCTGTTATTTTCAATCAATGAAAATTGACACCTTTTATGTATTAAATTCTTAACTTGCATGTACATGTACAGTTGCAAATGTATGTAAAACTTGCATATATAGGTCAAACAGAAAAGACAATATGTTTTTTATGCTATGCCTATGGTTTTCTGATTAGAACCAAATTAAAGACAAAGAATGTGTACTTTTTGTCTTCTGTTGAAAAATAAATGTGATGAATGATACACTTTCAGAGGTATTGCAACATCATTTGAGGGAAAACATGGCAGTATACGATATTGGCTAAAGGCTGAGATGGATAAACCCTGGTCATTCAACCATAAAACTAAAAAAGCTTTTACTGTCATTAGTCCAATAGACATAAACAAAGCAGAATATCAGGTTTGTATATTGGTATACTGTCATTCCATTGGATTCATTGTTATTCATTGGATACCAATTTTCTTAGATTCAGTAAGTACGGGAAACCACAAATTTAAATGTTCAATGAATAACAAATTCTTTATCGGAATGATATAAGCAGATTAAGGCAACACTATGAAATCAAATATCGACCGAAACGCAAGTTTTCCTCTCCACGAATTTTGGTCATGTTGGTACCCAAGTTAATAAATGAATCTGTGGTACAATATATAGAGCAGAGGCGGATTTAGAGGGGGGCCCATGAGCCCCCCTTCTGGGAAAAAGTTGGTTGATTATATAGGGAATCACTGAAGCATGATCCGAGCAGGCCTTCTCTTGGGCAGTCAGTGGGCCCCCACTTCTGAAAATTTCTGGATCCGCCACTGTAGAGGATAAAAAGTGATGAAAGATACATGTAGTTTTAGACTTGTGTTATATTGATGTTAATATTCCTGTGCTAGTCAAATACAGGGACTTGAAATAGGTAGGAATGTGGATCTTCTTGGGGTATAAATGTGCATTTATGAATAAATGAATAAATTATTCTCAGATGATGCTATGCACACAAGTTGAAAAAGAAGTCTCCTGCATTTATTATCAAGAAAGTTTTATGCACTCATTAAGTCTCCTGCTTTGATTTTCAAGAAAGTTTTATGCACTCATTAAGTCATAAGTGTGATAAACTTTACCAAAACAGGGAACACTTGTTAATTACTGATCAGCAAAATCCTTTAAAGAGAGGCCATAAAATAAACACCTTTTGGTCTTGTACAAAATAATCGGTAAATAAAAATTTGCTTATTAAATTAAACACTTCTGATATTCTCCATAACACAATAAATCATTCTAACCAGTCTGATCTATTGAAAGTATTCATATTTGTGTTACAATTTAAACATTGAATTGAAATTGAGGACCGATTGAATTTTACATGAAATCCAACTGGCTATTTCATTATTAATTTTGCAAATTCTTTGCAGAACTTTAAGCTTTGAGTAAACAGGTTGAGCTTATTTTCAAAGATTGTGCCTCTTGAGAGCTACTGGTAAAAAATAGGTTGAAAATCAGCCCTTATTGGTTATGACAGTATTATTGAATATAGTACCTAGACATATTTGTAATAACATGTTGATAGAGATCAGGGCTCACACTAATTCAGAATTATAGGGAGAAGTGACTTCTCTTTTTGAAACTGATAGGGAGAAGTGGTGAGACTTGAAAGAGAAGTGCTCGTTCGCTTGCGGCGCTACAATGTTTTGTTTTTTCCATAATATAAAGAGCCATATGCATCCTATTTATTTTATTCTTTTTTATCAATGTTTATATTGTTCATACCTGAGAATACAATTAAAGTTACAGTTGTTTCAGTTTATGTCTTAAATAATCATTTATAGTAACTCAATTATATTTTTTCCACTTGTCAGAAACTTCCAGCTATATATATCTAGCACCAAAAAGATCTTTTTATAGCAAAAAAGAAAAGATAGCATCATATATCAGCCACAAAACTATTCTGTTTATCATGTTTTTTATGCACATGGAATGTAAAATTTTAACTTTTGGGATCATTATTCTTCTGTCAGCTGTTCCATTAGTGCATCTGTAGTTATAATCATAAGAATACGGATTTCAGTCATAGCTGATCAGCTTCCAATGAATCTTGCCTCCAATCCCTGGTTCGTACAAATATTTCAATGGCGGATGAAGAAAAATTAAAGAAAAAATAAACAATGTTTGATAAGCCATTTGGAAAGGAATATGATGCTTTTAATGCAATAAATGGGTGAAACATTAACTGAAGACACTTTTATCATGTTCTAATGAAGAAACAAACTTCTTTTGCTGAAAATCAGAATATTTTGATATATGCTCTCGAGGAACAATTACTGGAAATAAAAGAAAATACTTCATCAAAGTTGTTTCTTTGAAATAACATACGACCAATCTGTAAAGTCAATACTCTCAAAGCCTTTCTATAGAAATAAATCATTACTGTCTTTGAATTTCTTTACTTAAAGATACAAAATTGCTGTTTTATTGCCTTGGTAAAAATGGAAAATTGCCAATGATGAAAGCGACTAGATATCTCTCTTTTGACGGTCGGGCAAAGTGAAGCGACGGACCTGAAAGTGACTTTTTCGCCTCAGTCGCTTGCTAGCGTGAGCCCTAAAGATAATGTTTTCCATTTATTACCTGTAGCCTTGGAATTTTTAATTTAAAGTTTTGGAGTTGAGAATATGTGATAGTACCTTTTTTATATAGCACTTTAATTATGTACTTACAGCTATGTGTTGAAAGCAGTATAGAGAAGACTTTATGTTGCTGGATGTGTACCTCAGGACCAATTAGTATGACAGCAAGGTCTGATCGCAGAGGTTATTGTCCTGGTAAGAATGAGCCAGCTGAACATTTTTATACCTGTTTTTTTGCTTACCTGACTGTTTGGCCAATGTTAACTACTCTTGTCATTTAAGTTTCTATCTTTGTCTTTGTTATTTATTTAACTAAACAGTCTTCTCAGAAACTACATGACCACAGTCATATTGAGCGCTTTTAATATAAAAATTCTTCTGCTCCTGCAAATTAAGCAACCGTTCTATGGGAGGAATAAGTAATAAAAAATATAGTTAAACCCTGCCACGAGTGAATAAATCTGTCCCAAGCCAGTAACGTTGTCAGTCTTGGCTGTCTTTGTTAATATTGAAGTGTTTTTTCTCTAAAAAAGTAGTGTGGATGGCAGATCTTTGATGAGTAAGCATATTATACCCTGCATCTAGGAGTGAGTGCTATATTGCAAACAACTTGTCCACCTGTTTGTCAAACATTGTTGTCTTCCATTTCTTTGGTACTTTTGAACAGAATGACTTCACAGTTTGTCAGCAGCTTAACAGTGATTAGTTTTTTCATACAGACACTTTTAGATTTGTCGGACACCTACTTCCTGTTTGCAGATAGTTCAATTTTTATGCCCATTCCATAGACAATGGAGGCATTAAGTGTCACCCATGACCTTCCGTCCTTTTGTCCATCTCATTTTCGTTTCCACAAATCTTAAGTTTTCCTCATCTAAATTTTACATGTTTTATAAAACTCATACACAATGCTCTGAAATAAAACATGCAGACAGAGCTTGAATTTGGGCAGCGAGTCACTTACCGTTCTAGAGTTGTGCCCCTTTTTAACTTGGAAAATTGCAAAGGTTGAGCGGGGGCATTCACATCCTCCGACACATTCTTCTTTTATTTCAATATATGTTGAATGAACTTTATATTTTTGTCACACATTTCTCCACCACTACTGAACAGAATGACTTCATATCTGATATGCAGCTTGACAGTGATAAGTTTGAATGTGTGAGGAACCTACTTTCTGTTTTCTGATATTTTAAATGACAAGTTAGTATCAAGTCATGCAACTGCTTATTTTTGTAAGGCCTGTAACATTTTGTCATGGAAGCGAGACATATGGATTTTACATTCAGTCATCATCGCTGACGTCAACATTAAGGTTCAGTGATTGGTTAAAGTTTTTTATTTTGTCAAACCTTCATGGAATTGGATGAAACAACTAATGTACACCAAGTTATTAATGATTCTACATTGAAAACAACTAATGTACACCAAATTGTATTTGATAAGATAGTAAAGTAACTCATGCTGATGTTTAGTGATCTATAAAACAGGGTGATTAAAGTCAAGATGATAAGAATCTTATCATGCTTATTGTAAACCCTGTCATATTTAACCTAAGGTTCATATTTCAGTATGTGAATCACCCACATTCACCGGTTTCATTTTCACCAAGATTCATTATATTAACCTAATACCCAATTACCTGATATATATGTATATATGGTAGATGCACCATTGTACTGTATATTCAGAAATTTGTGCATGCGCTCATTATAAAGATAGTTAAACAATGGACAGAAATGTTTTATTCAATATCGAGATTTCAGGAAATGTTGGATAGAAATAATGCTATCAAATTTAGAATGCAAGTTTTTATTTTTTCTAAATCTTCCAATTGCAATTTTCAAAATAATAAAAAACATCGCAAAATTGTCTTAATTTACAGTATCCACTTTATTCATATTCAACATTTTCAGATCTTAAAGTTTAATGCATGATAATTTTAAAAGATGAAATAAAAACTCTCATAAGGGCTATTTCAAAAATAATGATGACAAAGTGTGACAAACATGGTAAAAAATTAAGTCATTGCAAATCTATTTTCTAGCATTCTACTATAATCCAGAGACATTCAAGTTTACAAAACTACCACGAGTTAATGCAAAAAAATGAAAACAAATATTTTAACAACATTTTACTCATAAGAATTCATCAATTTTTCAAATAAAACAACAGCATACTATAATCAACTTACTAAAATTAATAAGTATAAGTATATCAATGTAATTTTTTTGTTTGTTGAATTAAAGGTAATAGCTGATTTTCCTACCATTTTTTTCTCTTGTATTGTGGGTTTTTTTTTTTTAAATATGTAAATTTCACCAATTTTCAGTGTATTCTTTAATATCTAATAACAAAAGTTTGTATATCTCATTGCAAAAGCTTAAACTTTATATAAAATTTACAAGAAATCAAACATATATGATCTCATTACGTCCTCTGAAAATTTCACACCAATTGCTTCAGTCGATTTTAGGCTTTCTTATTTAAAAATACATACCTATGTTTTTGATCCTTTTGTTACACTTCTGACATATTTTTTCAGTAACTATAAGACTGTTTTTAATTAGAATGTACAGAAAATCAGTAGTGATATTTATTTTAAATTTACATCTCACAAAAAATTAACCTGTTAGACATTTGATTACACTTTTTAAATTTCTGAACGAAAAGCTAACTTTTAACATGTTTAATGTAAATTACTCTTTATTTTTTTAAGAATCTTAGGTAAAAAGAAAAATCACTTTGCAAGACAGACTGACTATTCTCTGACTTTCTCATTACACTGTAAAGATGTTACAATTATTTTAATAAGGAAATATATAAAAAAATATAATGAGATGCATATGTATATAGAAAACTAAAACATAAAATATATACTGTATTTTTGCAAACTTTTACATTTGAATGATGTTACATGTCAGTTGAATCATGTTGAATTTTGTTTTAGATAAGCTACATCAGAAACTTGTCAGGAGTGTAACAAATTACACTCCTGACCAGAATTTATTGCTACCATATTTTACACAAAAACTGACCTGAAATCATGTAGAATCTTTATATCAAACATATAATTTTAGTGCACATTAAGAACTGGTTTAAAATATGTTTGTTTGCAGTTTTCCACTGTACCTTCAGACTGCAGGGTCGGTGGGTAGGAAAATATTTTATTTTATTAGCCAAAATAAAGTTTAAACAAGCAGTTACATAAACCAAGTTTCTTGTGAAGAAAAAACATTTTAAAACAACACTGAAAGCCAACATGAAATGAACAGGCATTTTCAGGTAAAAACCTTTATAACCAATCTGAAACTTAACATAGTGTAATTATACAATTTATGACAAAAATATATATGGTATTATGAAATACTGGAACACTTATAAACAAGGAATGTCTAGAATTGTTGTAAAGAAACATATTCACTGACATATATGCATCCTTACTACAATGTTTTCATGAGTAAAGTATTTGCATCAGAAAATGTAGATATTAAAGATTCAAAAGACAATGTAGGAGTGTGTTAAAAAATCAAATTTATTTTGTTGAAAATCAGAATGATTTGTTGTACTTTTGAGTACAGGAATTGAAAAAAGTATTTCATAAAAGTTATTTATTTTAAATAAAATACGATCAATCTGTAAAGTCAATGCTTTTACTACGTTAATAATGAAAGAAATTGCTTAAGTCTTTGATTATAGGATGTTTGGCATTGTTATTGTCATCTACTGATATTTTTGGTGATTTACAATTTGTTTGAGAGCATAAATGCAAACCGAAACGGACCGGAAGTTGATATACTAAAGGTCCGAAACTATAACGACAATCGATTGAACAAAATCCCAATCGATTATCGACATCGCCAAGCCCAACCAACTTATTTCCGACTTATTCCGATCATCGAACAACACTACAATATTGACTTGTACAAACATTTTATTTTTTACACAAACTTATTTGACTTACCTTATGCTGTTCATAAAAATGTAAATAAATTGAAGAATTGAACAAGAAATCATAGTCAAGATATAATAGTTTGATGAGAGATATTGTTTGGTGTTGCATTTGCCCTTATTTATTTTATATCATCAGTGAATGCACATACTTATTTGTTAATGTCACACTTAAAGTGTTACACTCCTGACATTTTTGGGTACATTTTTAGACAGTATTTTTTATACAGAGCACATACTGCTACCATCTTTAGTAGTAAGAACCAACTTATCATAATACATTATCTGACAAAAAAAATGTCACATATATACATGTAGTATCATACAAGAGACTGACGAAGATTTAAAGGAAAGTCATCATTTATTTGTGAAATATTGGATTTTTCTTCCTGTAGATCTGTAATGAATTTTTGATCCTAAGATGTTGGATTGATGTTATTACATTGCAGGAGAGTCCATAGCTATCTCTGCCGAGTTTGAGAACCACTCATCGCGGACAGTGATACCAATGGCTACTTTATATCAAACACAAGCTTTCTTTGCCAATGGTAAATCAAGGGTCAGAAGGACAAAGTTCACAGTATTGACAGGTTAGAACCGTTAGATACAATCTATGAATATTCATACAGGATATAATGAGATGCATATGTATATAGAAAATTAAAACATAAAATATATACTGTATTTTTGCAAACTTTTACATATGGATGATGTTACATGTCAGTTGAAAAAAAATGCAATAAGCTTATTACCATCTTTCTAAAGTTCTGGACATTCATTGTGAAAATTCAGTGAGATTAGCTGTTCTGTGCTTTACCCAAATAATTAAATTGTTATTATTTCGCTGCTTTACAATGACTACATTAACACCTGAAGGCATAGTTTTGAAAAATCGTCAATTTATCATTCCGAAATAGCTCTTGAATTACCTCTCAATAACAGTAAGCTGACAGCTGATTGGCTCTTTCATCTGGAGAGCACCTATCAAAATCCTTGATTTGTGACACGTTTTTATTGTATACAGTATTCAGGCCCTATACGAGTGGGAGAGGGACTGAATTATTTAGGTTATTCTGTACTAAGTTGGATGATGAATTTTATGTCTCTGGTGTTAGTAGGGTTAGGTTGAACTATTGAACTGACAGCTATTAGCTCTGGAAAAAAGCTTTCTACAGAAAATAGTTATCAGGTAACAATTTTAAATGTGTAAGATACATGTAAATCACAATCTGTTAAATTCACATGAAATTTTGCATACAATTACAGTATGTTGACCTGCATCTGAATATCTAAAATAAATTATGTAAATTGTATGTGCATTTATACTTTTAAAGATATAGATATGTTTAGAATGCACAGAAATATCAGCAAAAAAAGTACAAATCAAGATTCTGTCGATAGTCCATGGGTGCCCTGTCGAAATGCCTGTAGTCAACACTATGAATGAATTATATAATCTAATAAAAGTACCTTACAAGTTTGTTGTGTGTGATGGTTCAGGGGGACAACTAGAGAAAATAAAGAGAAACAAATGAAAAATAAAGGAAATGAAGAATATTTAAGAAAATATATAAAAAAAAGACATTTTTATGTTTTCAGGATTGCCAGTTGCTCCCCAATCACATGGAAGTTGGGATTCACAGCTGTTGAAGATCCCTGCTGTTTCACCTTCTATTATTAACTGTTGTGTCATGAAAGTTGACTATTATATTAAAGTAAGACTTAATTAGTGTTCTACACAAAAAGGGCAAATTGTCATATGAATATATAGATGTTGGGAATGCCATAATATTTGAATTTAGAACTTCTTTAGCATTTACAAGAACAGATTTGTGTAGCTTAGTTCCAAAGTCAAGCTACAACCTCTGGAAAATTATTTTGTGCATGAACACCTGTTTATCAAATACCTTTTAGTTTCAAGGTTTAGTTAGAGTATGACATAGAACATTGTGTTATTACCTGTGATGCCAGATGAGAGAGCAGGTCTAGTAACTGCGCAACTCAGTCCTTCATTCCATCTATTCTGTCTGTCTGAAACATATCAAGGGTACCTAGTTTGTGTCACCAATAACACCCCAACGGTTTTCTTCAACTTCATTAAAACATAGATTGACAATGTGAACCTATTTTGAACAGATTTTAATTATTTTTTTACAAGCTTATCATTGAATAGAGAATTGGAATGGGGAATGTGTCAGACAACAACCCAACCAAAGAGCAGAAAACAGACCAATGCCACCAATTGGTCTTCAACACAGCGAAAAAATCAAACACCCAGAGGCGGGCTTCAGCCGGCGCCTAAATAATGGATGCCACACTAAACTCTGATACATATAAAAGAATCAAAATTAAAAAACCACACAAGACTGACAAGGGCAAGAGGTTTTTGGCTTGGGACAGACACAAAAATGTGGCAGGGTTAAACATGTTTTGTGAGATCTCAACCCTCCCTTACCTCTAGCCAATGTGGAATAAACAAACACAGCAATACGCACAGTAAAACTCAGTTTAAAAGAAGTCCAAGTCTGATTATAGAATAGGTAACAGAAGACACTCAGCAAAATGACAATGATCAACATAAATTAACAAAGGACTACTAGCTGTTACTGACATGCCAGCTCCAGACCTCAATTAAACTGATCGAAAGATTATGTCTTCAGTATGTGAAAATCAACTTGTATGGAACTTCCTTTATTATTGTCATGTAATGCTATTTAGGTAAACATATTGGTAAAGGTTTGTGTCATCTTCATCTATTGCAGTTTTCCTTTAAAAAAAAATTCAACCTTTGTACATTGATAATATACATATTGAATACTGTAAATTCAGAAATTATTGCGATGTTTTTATTATTGCGAAAAATACGACAGGGTTATAATCGCAATAAATTAAACTCGCATTTTCAAATTTTTTAAATGAATTAAACAGGGTTTTTTTCAATATCGCAAAAATTAAAAATCGCATTTTAGTCTAAAATGACAAAATCGCAATAATAAATGCAAGCAATAATTTCTGAATTTACAGTATGAACACCTGTTTTAATCAGATTTGAATTATTTTTCCAGCCTTTTACTAATAACAATTACCTCATGTCTGTTCCAAATTACTGTCCACTTAAAAAAGATAAAACCTGATAAGTTAAGCAACAGGTCACAATGTCATTATATGCAGTATTTGTTTGTTTTTCATACTTTGATGAAACCTCGCAATACGTTAGTTTCAGGGGTTCAATTTGCTTAAAAGAATGAAAGGTCCAGGACTATTTGAATTTTGAAATGAAAGGTCCACCTTAAGAAAGTCATAGGTCCTATATAAAGAATCAATGTAAAGGATTGGAGGTTCCCGACTTTTATGATTCAAAATCAAAGTTTCCCTCCCAGACTTCGTACCCACACTAATTTGAACCCCGTAAGTTTTTGTCTTAGTTACAGCAATTTATTGATCTTCTTCACAAATACTTTAGTAAATCATCATGAGCATTTTAGCAATCCTTTTATAGAAATATGCTTCACAATATGATTCTTGAATAACTGTCATTTAACAATGGTCAAGTGGGAGGTTTCAAATGCCAGACTTGAACTTTCAAATGAAGGTATGTCTATAACAGTCTACAGTTGGCAGTTGTTCCATTGATGAGAATTAAGGTAATTTTCACATAAAAGTAGCCAGAATGTATGAACATAGATGTTTTATGTACCTCAAACTTGTCACATTTATTATTTTCAGGTGGCATTACATATACCTGGTGCTTATAACTTAACATTACATCTACCTATAGTGATTGGAACAGTGCCCTTTCGACAAGGACCAACTAGATACACAAGTACCAGGTTCTTCAATGAAACATTTACAGACTACCAGAACAGGACAACCTTACCTGTACCTCCACCTTATAGAGAAACTATCACACCTCCCCCACCGTTTGATGGTAAGTAACCTCAAGGTTTGATGAAAGAAAACCATTACATTCCCAAGGCTTGATAGTATGAATGAACTGCGATCTTCTTGAGAAAATATCTATCATCCAATTATTTAATGATAGTATGTATGTATTACCACTTTGTGGAGAAACCTTCACATTTTCTTCCTGCTTTGTTGTCAGTTCATATCACAAAGTGTTACCTTTATCAGTCAGTCAATTAGTACTTACCGTACATTTATTTTTCAATATTACAAAAAAAATCAGAAGATCATTGTCTTGGAGGCAATCAAAAATCATAAGTTAGAGATAGATAGACAATAACATTGCCAAAAGCAGAAGACACACAACTTGTCACTACAAACTAAAGATTAGTATCACAAACCTAACCACATCCCTGGAATGAACTCAGGTGTTCTAGAAAGGTCATCAGTTCCTGCTCTAATAGTGACATCTGTCATGTTACCCATGTGAAAATCCTATAAGTAATAATTGGTGTTAATATCAGAACAGATTGGTATACTGTAAATTCAGAAATTATTGTGTGCATTTATTGTATTTTCAACATGACAGACCAAAATGGGAGAATAATTATTGCGATTACAGGAAAAGCTGCACACAGATATGTTTGTCAGATTTCAGAATGCAAGGTCTTATTATTGCAATACACACTCAGTTGTATTATTAACAATAGTAAATATCTCACAAAATTTCTGAATTTACAGTATAAGGTTTTATATCTGAGCTTATTAGTCTCTTGTCTAACCCTGAGACATTGCCCAAATCATAAACCATCAGTACATGTAATCTCCCATTATTTCAACATGTCCAAATTTGAAAGTTTGAAGTGAAAATATCATTGATTGATTGATTGGTTGGTGTTTAACGCAACTTTCAGCACTATTGGCTATTTCGTGGTGGTGAAAATATGAACAGTTTCTCAGAATAAAGGAATGATAAGACCATGATAGATGCACACAAAACAAAGACTGAAAGACCACAAATTACAATGCTAAAAACTGAAGTAAAAGCAACACTAAACAAATAAAAATCAAGAGATTAATAGGTTTCCTGGAAACAGTTCCTGATCCAATGGTGGCTCATTATTGTATTATGTTAAAAATAATTATTTGTTGATAAATCTCATTTGATGGTGGCATGAATTGAAGGAAAGGATTGTGGCTATTACAAATTGATTATATCCATGTTCATCTGTGACATAGAAATTCTGTTTAAGGCAATTGTTTAGAAGCTCATAAAATATAAGTAATGGAATTCTACCTTTATAAATCTCTTACAAAGTAACTTAGTACAACTACCTTTTGGTCATTTTAATCATCGTTCTTTCAGTAATGTTGTTTAAATTTCTTGTTTGAATTAATAGATCTAAGAAGATGTGGTATGAGTGCCAATGAGACAACTCTCCATCCAAGTCACAATTTGTAAAAGTAAACCATTATAGGTCAAAGTACGGCCTTCAACAAGGAGCCTTGGCTCACACTGAACTGCAAGCTATTAAGGGCCCCAAAAATGACTAGTGTAAAACCATTCAAACAGGAAAACCAATGGTCTAATCTATATAAAAAACAAGAAACGAGAAACACTTATGAACCACATCAACAAACGACAACCACTGAACATCAGGTTCCTGACTTAATAGGACAGGTGCAAACAAATGCAGCGGGTTTAAACTTTTAACAGGCGCCAAACTTCACCCTACCTGAAACAATAGTGTAACATCACAACATAGAAAGACACACTATAAAATATCAATTGAAATGGCTGAACTCAATCAAAAGACATATTAACAAAAACAAGTGAACATACACTGAACGAATAAATTTGATCTTTGACAATATAAATACAAAATTAATAAAACAAGGGGGTTAGATGTAGGTTCTTTTAATAATTTCTTTGATACCCTTTTATTATATGCTCATTGTCAACGGGGCATATTATTGTATACCTTAGCCTGTCCATCTATCCATTCTCTGTTCATCAACATAAAGATTGACAAAAGAAAGCTCCGTTTAGATTTGAAAATTTTCAGTAAGTTACTGGATCTATCTCAGATTTAAGGCAATTTTTCACATATCACACACTAACTCCAGTATGCCTGCATTGATTTTTCATAACTTTACACTATTGTTTGGATTGATAAAAGGAAACTCCCTTTTTATTTTGAAAATTCACTACTTTGTCATTTCAGAGTTACGGGCCTTCAACAGTCAGATTTACATACATTTTTCACACGTTGTAAGTTACCAAAACTTGAGATTACTTGGTTAGATTTGCTGGAAACTTTACAAACTTGTTGGAATTGGTGAAAGTAAGATACCTTTGGATTTAGAAAATTTTCCAAATGGTCACTCCAGAGTTATTGGACTATAACCATCAGATTAATAAAAGACAATTTTTACATTTTTTAAAACTAGCTCTAGTATGCTCGGTCATTAATGTAAATTGCACTAAAACTGTTATTTTTTCAGATCCACCAACTTATCATGAGAGTGTAGGTGGCGCTGTTAGATTGGATGATGAAGATGACGATGATGATGAAAACACATGTAATATGGGAGACCTAACATATACACCAATGTATAACTATGTATATAATTATAGACCACCACCTACTTATACTGAGGTATTGAGATTTACTTAGATATATAAAAAAAAATCTGTTGTCTGTCTCTCTGTCTTTCATTGTAAGAGTTCTTAAGCCTGCATTTCTTGGAGTCTGATGACATGTATGTCAAAGGCTACAAAATATCAGATAAGTTAGAAATTCAGCCTCATCAATTTTATTTTGGGGGAGTTGTGCCCTTTGATGTTAATTATAATATAAAATCAAAATTTTAAGTGCTCTGGCACTTGAATCTCTCAATTAAGTTAAATGGAAGTTATGTCCAAGCAATATCTCGAATGAATTTGAAAATTTTGACTAATCCATTATTTTTGCGGGAGATAAGCCCTTGTTAATAATATCATACATCAACAATCTAAGTATTAAAACCCTACATTTCTCATCCAATTTTAATTTAATTTATGTAAAAGGTTTACATCAGCAATATGTCATAATGTCATTTGACAATCAATTTTGATTGAATTTTTTGGATGAGTTTTGCAGTTAAAAAAATATTGATATTAATTACAAATGTAATATTTGAAGTGCTCTTGTGCCTACGTTCATGACTTTTCTACTGGAAGTTAAATGAAATTTGAAAGTAAGGAAACTTAGGACAGTTCAAATATTTTTTTCAGTATAAGGCGATTTGGAAATGTAGGTGATATGGTGATATGGTAAATTGTATTATATCAGCCTGTTACAATGTACTCTGCAGTAATTTTGTTATTGTAGGATTCAAATGCCTAGTAATGCTTTTATTTAGAAAATAAAAAATAATTTCAATTTATCACCAGTAGCACATACATAGATATTTTTTATGCCCCCGCCGTAGCAGAGGGGGCATTAAGTTTTACCCTTGTCCGTCCGTACATCCCAAAGTTGGTTTCCGTTCTCTAACTTTAGTTTGCCTGAAGCAAATGTTATGAAATTTATACAAAATGCTTATTACCACAAAACACAGATCAAATTTGAATTTTGGTGGCGTCACTTTAACTGTTCTAGAGTTATGCCCCTTTACAAATGGAAAAATTGCTGAATTTTTTGTTTCCATTCTCTTACTTTCGTTTGCCTCAACCAAATGTTATGCTGAATTTTTCGTTTCCATTCTTTTACTTAGGTTTGCCTCAACCAAATGTTATGAAACTTATACACAATGCTTATTACCACAAAACTCAGATCAAGTTTGAATTTTGGTGGTGTCACTTTAACCGTTCTAGAGTTATGCCCCTTCACAAATAGGAAAATTGCTGAATTTTTCTTTTCCGTTCTCTTACTTTAGTTTGTCTCAACCAAATGTTATGAAACCATACACAATGCTTATTACCACAAAATACAGATCAAGTTTGAATTTTGGTGGTGTCACTTTAGCTGTTCTAGAGTTATGCCCCTTTACAAATGGAAAAATTGCTGAATTTTTCATTTCAGTTCTCTTACTTTAGTTTGCCTCAACCAAATGTTATGAAACTTATACACACTGCTTATTACCACAAAATACAGATCAAGTTTGAATTTTGGTGGTGTCACTTTAACCGTTCTAGGGTTATGCCCCTTCACAAATGGGAAAATTGCTGGATTTTTCGTTTCCGTTCTCTTACTTAGGTTAGCCTCAACCAAATGTTATGAAACTGATACACAATGCTTTTACTACAAAATACAGATCAAGTGTGAATTTTGGTGGTGTCACTTTTACTGTTCTAGAGTTATGCCCCTTCACAAATGGGAAAATTGCTGAATTTTTCGTTTCCGTTCTCTTACTTAAGTTTGCCTCAACCAAATGTTATGAAGTTTATACACAAAACCCAAATCAAGTACACATTTGGGTAGAGTCATTTTTACCGTTCTTCAGTTATGTCCCTTTATAACTGTATATGATATGCAAGCAGGGCATCATCTGTGTCCCATGGACACATTCCCCATTTATTTGATAAAAACCAGAGATGCTATTCTTTCATTTTAGCTAGGTCTGAAAAAATAAAAGGTGCATCAATAGTGTCAGACTGTTGAAATTACAAATGAGTTAAAAAAAAAAAAATCCATGTCAGTGTTCTGAGACCCTATTATTTTGATATCACACTGTTTCACAAAAAAATATAGCACTTCTTTTATGATAGGATCTATTATTAAATCTTTTCAGATAGCACCATGGTTAAAAATATAGCACCATTATACCATGGTGCTATAAGGCCATGAGGAGAACAATAGATATGATACTAGTTGCAAACAATATTTTATGGTTGTGCAATAATTCACTGTTGTGTTTTTTGCTTGTGAAGTCCAATATGCCAGCGGGTTGTAAGTTTTTGTATTGTTTCCATGAGAAACAGTGTCAACAATTAATATTATCACAAACTCACTTGATGAAACTGAAGTTACCAGTGAATGATAAGTATAACAGTTAGCATACACTGAAAAGTTCGGGATTACATTATGGTATCAAACAATGAGATTTTAGGTGATTGACATAGATTATCATAGGTACAAAGTGTCCTTTTTGCTATTTTCAGGAGGACCCCCATCCAATTAGTTTATGTGATGTACCCAGAAGGTTGCCTCGGAACATTGATCGGTGATGACAAGATAAAAGTAATTTTTCAGCAGTGCCTGTTTACAATTTATTAAATGGCAGTTTTGATATCCGCCAAAAAGTCTACAGCTGGAAAGGAGTGGAAATATTTATTTTGAAGATATAAATTTTATGTTCAGGTCTCAGGTTGTTTCCCTACTTGTTGTCAGAATTTTACATTGTGGACAGAGCTCACACTGTTTTCTTGTAAAATATATGTCAAGGAGGAACCAATCATATTTATCACACAAAAGAAATTACAATTATTGTAATGTGATACATTGTTTACTTGTGTGATGACTAAACCACTGTAAATCCTTCAGTCTACCGTATTTATATTATAGTAAAGGGTTGTTGTACTTATATTGGTAAATTTTGTCTAGAGTATAATATTCTATCAATCGAGGTTACAAGTACAATTAATATTCTATGAGGAATACTATTTATCTTTTGTCTGGTTTTCCGAAAAAGACATGGCAATCTCACATTCTGTCAGCGCCATCAATATTTAGGTTAAGAGTGTGGATAAAGTTTATTAGGACATCAATAAATTTGTAAAATTTTATGAAATTTGGGCATAAGCTATTTTTTTTATGACAAGGCAGTATCCAGAGCAAAATTTTTGAGATATTTTTTTTCATTTTCCCACTTATACACATGTAACTGATAAATGAACTTAGTTTTTTTGCAGTTAAAATTAAGATTTTAAGGTTAAAGATTTTTCAGACATGATCCAGAACAAAATTAAAAATTCATATTTTATTTTTCTTTTATTACTGACAAAAGGACTTAAAATTTTGTGCAGATTACATTAAGATCCAGTTTGAGGTTAAAGTTTTATAAACGTCAATAGCTTTGTTGAATCTTCTTGGAAATTTATTACACTTGGATAGAAGCTGAATCATGACATAGAGATAATGTCTCAGGCCATAATCTTGCCGGCGAAATGACAATTGAAGTCGCCAAGGAATTTTGAAAATCGCTAAAACTCGCCGGCTGACTGACTACTTGGCGAAGTCAAATCGCTATCAAAATTGGTAAAGGGAGACAACTTGAATTTTACAAGTCTCACAGGTAAACAAAAATGGCGGTCGACAAGGAAAATCAAAATTTTCGAAACGACCCAGGACTAATACTGTCGACGTTTAAATGAAATAAATACAGCGGCAACTTAATACATCCATGAAATTAACATTCAAAACTATTGAAACGAGAAACCGAGTGTCTATTTGAGTTATCATTTTAAGATGATTTTCATCTGAGGATGTTGCGTAATCACTCAGCTGATTTGTTTTCTTTTTTTATCACGAGACGATCAATTTGACTATTCGGTAGGTTAAGGGTGGGGATGAACGGAAGATTTTTTATATTCTTTGATTAAAAATTGAAATATAAAAGGTATAAAGACAGCTAATGGATAAGTTGATTGGAAACGTACAACATGCTTGTGGTCAGCAGTGGGTTTTCACAACCAATTTGTTAATGAGGGATTTATCTTTTATAACAAAATGATAAAATTAGCTCTTTATCTATTAATTAATATGTAATTGATAAATATTTTCATTAATATATAGGCTTAGAATCTTTCACGAGATTCTCAACTTACAGCTGAGATGATGTCCTGGACAATCAATATTTTACAAAATTATGACATGTGATGATAAACATTAAATTGCCCTGTCATTAAAAAGTCATCACATAAACTGGGAGTTATATTTTTCTGAACTTTATAAAAAAAATTGAAGCAGATGCACATGGGATTAATGCATGATAATATTAGGCAAGCAACAAACTTAATTTCAAGTTGACATCACAAAGGTTGAATGAATAAATAACAATTACATTGTCTAAACCTTTTATTAAGAATTTTCAATTCATACATTTTATACAATATCATAATCATATAAAACACTGCAAGTATGTTTTTATTGCACAAATAAAACAATTTTCCCTTAATGATGTGCACGAAAACACTATGCAAACGAAACAGTAATGGAATTTCACTTCTCCAAGAAATTGACCACTTCTTCCAACTCTCTCATGGAAGGAGAAGTCACTTCTCCCTCTCAAAAATCCTAGATTAAAACCCGGATTTGTTTTTTTCTCAATCGATTTATGAATTTCGAACAGCAGTATACTACTGTTGCCTTTATTTAGGCCCTGAAAAAGCAAAATTTAAAAAAATATGTTTTATTTTTTTATTTTTCAGTATTTTATTGATAAATGGGCTATTTTTATCAGTTAACTTTTACTTACAGTATGGGATTAAATTTTTTAGACCTCTTTCATGCAGTATGGGATTAAATATTTTAGACATTAGTGACTTTGTTCAGCCTTCATGGAATGTTGTGAAACTTGGATTGAAGCTTCTTCAAAATCAAGAAATAGCATCTAAAGAAAATATTTTTTTGAAAGTTTTTCAGTATGTAACTGACAAATGGAATTAGTTTTTGGCTGTCAACATTACATTTTTACGCAGACAGCAGCAGTCACAGGCAAGACACTGGGTTTGACGGAACCTTTTACCCTTTTTATTTTTATTATTTCTTTTTTTCTGACAGAAATGGAATGGATTTTTCTCAATAAATTAATCTTCCATGAAATTACAACCAAAACAGATTAATGTATTTAAAATGTGTGACATCTTATAGCAGATGATGCCCCTGATATTATGGGTTTAATGGTATTAAGAGTGCATTTGAAAAATTAATACGCATAGATAGAAGGCAATGTCATGAAAATATTATATGTTATAAACAATCTAGTATAAAATTAATTAATTTCCGTACAATATTTTGCAGTGAGTTAATAAATTAATTATTACAAATATTCAACATCTTATATTAAAACCAAATCAATGAAACTTCTGTTCATGTTGTAGTTTACTACAAGCAATACTATCAGTTAATATTGAATTGTTGGTGTGGTTAATAGCATCACATTTATATCAGAATTTACTGTAGTTGTGAAGCATTTTGAATTTCACACCTACTTATATATGAAAAAGGTGCTGTTTGTCCAATGATAATTTATGCCAATAAATATGTATTTTGATATAAAAGGATGTATGAGGATTAAATAGATGATAGATTTGTGTTACAGAATACTGCCATATTTGAAGTTGTTGAATGCATTTACTCTGGTGACCAAACCTATAACTCTCAAATTTAAATACTTGCATGTAGCTTCCATTAAAATCCTTGTTACCAATTGGACTTTGTGTGGCACAGTGGCATAAAGTAGACAATAATCAATCCATTAATACTAGAATTTATTCTGTTCAAGTTTGTTTAATGATTTGTTATCAGTTTTATTGATTTAATTTTTATATAGATGTTTATACTAGAAATATTCTGTTAAAATTTTTGTTTTCTTGCAAATGGTCAATTCTCTTATTCTATCAGGAGCAAACAATATTTTTAAACTAAAATTTCTTAAGTGGCAAGAGCCCCCACTTTATTTAATTTTTTTTTAAATTTAAGGTAAAGTTGCCTGAATAAGTCTGTTTTACATGATCAATATTGATCTCAGTTTCATCAATTTTGTAGGTGGCATTTGGTAAAGTTAATTGAGTCAGTGTGAGCAATTGATTGCCATTTTGATGTTCAATGCTAAAAAAATCTGTGACAGGATTGCAGTGTTCTCCCCAGGATATTTGGATAGCATCAGGGTAACGTGTGTGGACAGCTTTGTGAAATAATTCATACAATCAGTTGTGTCGCGTCGCTTAGCTATATTTCTAGTTACTGCAGTATGTCTCTTGTTTTGTTTTAACACTGTGTTACTGTGTTATGTAGACATTGAGTCAGAAAATTATTGGTAAAAAAGAAGTAAATCAATAAACAGTTTGTATACTTTAATATTTTTTTTAAATAAATAAAACATGATTCATTACAAAATATTCATCTAAATTTAAAGTAATCAAATCTTTTATAAAATCCATGATCAATAAAAATAAAATATCATTCAAAGGAGACCAAAATGTTCAATTTAAAAAACTTTATAGTTTCTAGAAAGAAAGTTGTTGTATGTGAAAGGATTCTTGTCATAAGGAGATATAAAATAACAAGAACAAATATTGTTTTATTATTTGAACCATTTGAAACTTATGGATAAAATTTGCAAGATTACTTCTGTTATTCATTATTTGTGGATATAGATATCCAGTTTGAAGGTACAGTCATGCATTTTATTTATAAAATAGAATAAATTGCAATTAATTGCAAACTTTGATATTCTACGTGAACTAACTGGGTCATGTGATATGTACAGATGTCCGTCCTCTTCACAGATACTATAGTTTGAAACCCGATATCATGCACTAACTATGTCATAATTAAAGAAAATTTTGGCCATGGTTTAATCAGACATATTATACTATACTAATGAGCCAACTTTATTATGTACAAAAAATGTACAGGCGTGTGTGCAACTATCGGGTTCACACTGTTTGTGTACAAAGTATTTGCAGACTTGTCACAGGTCAGCGCCTGGGTTGTGAGTGAAGCCATAAAATAGTTATCAGTGATCATAAAGTTATGAACTCATAATTAAAACACAAAAGAATAATGTAACAAGTGTTAATTACATCGATTAAATCCAATCAACAAGGTTAACCTCATAAGGTAAATCGATCACGTGGTGTCAACAATCAGGGTAAACTGGTTTGAACTGGTCAAATTTCACCTGGAATTTTATACCGCATGGAAAAGATTTTTAACAAATCGCTTAAAACTTTACCGATTTACGATTTTTTCTGAAAATTTTAGCACCACGGTAAAAAATTATACATCGCGGTAATACCGATACCACCACGGTCAAAAATTATACATCGCGGGCCCGCGGTCCTTTAAGGGCCTGGGGAGAACACTGGATTGATATGCAACAATTATTCTGATAAAAGACTTTGATATAAGTACAAAGTACAGAAATGATATATATTGACAGAAGGCAACTCTCATATGTATGATATCAAAATTCTTTATTATTTGAATTAAAATATTATTTTTGGAAATGTTTTGCTTTTTAAAACATTTTACATATTCATTGTTTGAAGTCATTTTTATCTTGCCATAAACAGTTTTATATCATATTTTACAAGTAACAATCTGCCTAAGAATCAGGCAGTAGTGAAAACATGACAAACAAAAACCCACTCAAGTATGCATTAATTTATGTTAGAATTTTTATAATTGTGCACGAATATATGAATGTTATCCTTTTCCTGTTCTTGTAATTCAAGATATAATTTGGTTGAAATGCACTAGAAATTAACAATTAAAGGGAGCTAACTCTGTAATTTACTATCATTCTAACCAAAAGTTATTTAGAGATATCTTGAATTAACAGACATGCAGAAACTAAAGACCTGTCATTTCTAACTCAGGATGAGGATAACTCCAAAATAGGATGGTTAGGTCAGTGGGTTTTTTTTTTCAGCCGTGTTTTGAAATTTTTCTAAATTGCCTGATTCTTACAAAGACTGGGACTTAAGTAAATTATTGTTACAGGTTAAAGCCAATTAGTTTAAAAGAAAAACTAATGTTCATTTTAGGTGTAAGAATGGTCTTTAAGTATGTTGGCTCCTCTTGTTATTGAATTTTTGTCTGATATTCAGAATTCTCTGGTTTCATCCATGCATTGCCATTAGAAATTTTGCCCACTAGCCCTTACTTTTCTTTTCATAATTTTATTACATATAGTTTTAAAAGCCATATTTGAAAATCATATAAAATACTTGTTATTTTTTCATAGTTTTTGAAAGAAAAAAGGTACCAATGATAAATCGATGGAAAATCTAGAGAGAATCATTTCCTGCCAAATTTTCAATGGCTTATATCTCGAAAACAAGGAGACGGACCCTTCATTTTTTTTTCAGCTTTTTTGGTTCTGTTATTTATAAACTATCAATTTATAACAGTCGTTTAAAAAGATTGCTATTTTGAAACAGAGTAGCGAACATCCTTAAGGAAGTTATTTCAAATTACCTGTTTATAAATGACTAGTTTTAATAAAACCACTATTTTATCAAAATTTTAAATATATTTAAATATATATATTGTTCTGTGTGAAAGATATTGTTAATATATATTACTATGGTGCCTAAGCTGTAAATGGTATTTAGAAATGTATTTACATACTTGTAGTTTCCATTAAAACCCCTTGAGCCGTAATGAGCTGTGGTAGTATGTTGAAGCTTACAATCAATCTATTGAAATTGTGGTTCAATAGCCAAATGATAATGATTTATAGAGATCACCACATGTTGTGTATATGTGTACAAAAACTGCAAACTTTGATAGTCACAATTTTGAGTGGACATGTTTTACCATACTATTTACATAAACATTGTTTTCGTTCAACTTTGTTGAGAGAAACAAAAATTATTATGCATCTCAATCCATTTTTCTTTATTATTATATGTTTGCAAATATTACCCTATTTAAAGCTGTTGACCAAAACCCAACCATGTATGCCAGTTCATGACCTATTTGATAAATTTTGACCATAATGCCACTGAAACATATGCCTTCAAAAACTCATATTGTAGTTAAGAACCAGCAATCAGAAAATATTGCAGAATGGAGATCAAAGCTTATATGTATTGTATCATATTTATTGTAAATTATAAAATTGATGTATTTCTTTAAAAAAAGTAATGCAGATTTTTTTTAATTTTAAAGCAATAAGAATGTGATTGATATCGAACATTTTGTGTTAACCACAAAAAAGTGTCTCTTATAAATGTACTGCTTGCTTTCTTATTGCATGAAACTTACCACATATCCATACTAATAATAAAACGATGATAAAAGAGAGGTGAAAGATACCAAAGGGACATTCAGTATCATAAGTTGAAATTAAACTGACAATGCTAGGCAAAAGAAGAAAAAGACCAAAAGACAAACAACAGTATTCAAAACACAACATAGAAAACTAAAGACTGAGCAACACGAACCGCACCTAAAACTGGAGGTGATCTCAGGTGCTACAGAATAGTAAGCTAATCCTGCTCCACATGTGGCAACTGTCGTGTTGCTCAAAATAGGCATTAATTGATTTATTAATAGATTTACATGTTGCTTATGATGTATTGATAGTGGCATTTACTTTGAAATACTATATGAAACTTTGTGACAACACCCTATTGGATATGTTTTACCTAACAGAAAAGCAGCAACTATAAAATGTAGACCTAATGCAAATATATTATATAGAATAATTTGTACCTAAACCAATATACCTTGATTTTTGTCAAAGCAAATGCATAGTTTCCTATAATATCTGTATGAGTATATGATATATACTTATGAGTGATTAAAAGAAATTCTCATCATGTTTGTGGTGTACATTATATATGTAAACATGTATGACTGTTGTATGGTATATTTTATGTCATCACATGATATGTAGCTATATATTCATTTAGCCCTTCAGTCAAGTGTACAGTCTTGAACTTTTATGATTTGGTTTTTGTCATGTCAGAAAACAGAAAATCATGTGTTCATTAGAAATTTCAAAGGTATATGAAACCTAGCTTGTAATTTAGTGTTTGACCAGTAATTGATTGTTGTCAATGTAAATGACATGATTTAAATATTTAGTAGTTAACTTGTTAAATTTTTAGAATCAATTTCTAGAGAAGACCCTAAATAAACCAAATGAACAACTTATGGTAATTAAGTAGGAAAATTTTACCATCTGATTGCCATAGAATATATGAAAAATGGAATGAAATGTCTAAAATCGATGATAGCAAGCACCATTTATTATACCATCAAAAAAAGAAAAATTTCCTCTCAAGTCATGGAATATATATTTTTTTGTTTATTATACATCTAAGACATCCAAAAGAACCCTTATTTGAAGTAACTGTAGCTGTAAAGATGTTAAACGAAGTCTGTTTCTATGCTGAAATCTTGATTTCTCGTTTTCCAAACAACTTTTAGAGTGCTTAAACAAGTTTTTAATTTAAGTGCTGAGCTCAGTTGAGAGGGAAAAAAAATTTGCTTATATTTTATTAAGTTTGATTTTTTGATTTTTTTTTTTATTAGTCTCTTTATTTTAGTGATAATAAGTGCAATCTTTATATATGTTAACTGTTATAGATTATATAGTGATATTTCAAAGTATTTATATGTTTCTCTTATAGTAACTGATACATAGTTTCATTTTTGTTTAACCATTTAGTGACATTCATAATGAAATCCTTCATAAAATGATCTCATAGTTTTTATATGAATGAGAAATTTAATGAATAATTTATTGTAAAACTTTTACCAGCAAAATCCTACTGAAAATGCCATTCAAGTTTTGAAATCTAATTCTAGTTAGAAATGTTGTTATTTTATAACTTGTGAGTTAAGTTTAATTCATATTCTTAGATGTTTCTTAAAATAATGACAAATGTCACCTGAAATAGTGGTAAATAGACCTGTTATATTTTTGCTGTGGAAGTATTTCTTTTCCAGTGAAACAACAAAGATTATAATGATGTCATCGTTTTTCGATTGGCAGAATACTTAAAACTTTTATAAGCAAAAAAATTTAGACCCTGAATAACTAAAAAAAAAATTGGAACCTGAAACAAATGTAGAAAAATCTGTTTGCATTCTTGAAATTATTCATTAATTATTTGTCTCTGAATAAAGTAGATAATTTTTTCAATAGGAGTTCTGATGGAATTTGTCTAATTTAATTATGAATCTCATGATATGAAATAACTGGAATCTCATCTAGACAATTCCAAACAAAACTTACTTACTTTATATAAGTTGTTATTGTTTTCATTTTAATACATGATAAATTGAATTTAATGTTGTAATATATAAGAATAATGTATGTTGTCATGTTGTCTCATGGACAAAAAGCATGATTTTTATGCTAAATAAAAGAAGTGATTTATCATGTTTTGCTTGTATAGCTAATGGATGGTTCCTCAATAGATTTGTTATAGTTGTGCTTCACTGTCAAGCCAGTAACTGCTACAGTGGCCTTCTGGTAGCTTGCTTGCCTGGAGTGTCAAATGTTGTCGATTTCGGTCCCAAGCCAGGTCAGACCTAAGATTAAATTGGTGTTTGCTGCTTCTCTGCTAAGCACATAACATTTAGGAGTAAGAACAGCTGAGTTGGTTCCCAGTCAGTCAGAATGATGTGTTCAGGAATTTGAAAGGTGATGTGTCTTCTTTCGTACCTTGTGAAATAGCAGTTTAAAAATATGACTGTGTTGGTCTGGTACACAGCAGATCATATCAACATGTTCTCTCTCTTAATGTGCATTTAATTTGCCACTGGACTGGTCTGTTAACAGTCATAGATTCATCAACCTGCTACAATAGATATAAAAATGAAATTGTGACTAAAATAAGGTAATTTACATTTAAATGTTAAATCTGTTATGGCAGTCCTCAAAGGAAATTTGTTTCTGATATATTCATATATGTACATACATGCATGATTGGTGACCTTCTGTTGTTGTCTGTTCTATGGTCGGGTTGTTGTCTCTTTGACACATTCCCCATTTCCATTCTCAATTTTATGCATATATATTTCCGTTATAACAAATAAAAAAAATTAAAACACAAAGAAACACAAACTAAACTTATAAATCATTTTAATGACTTGGACAGTTCTTGTTATCCAATCAAATTGTATTACTGTAAATTCAAAATTATTAATTAATGCAAATAATGCGACTTGAGTATCGCAATAATAAGTTTCTGATAGCTGAAACATAGATCTGTATGCAGATTTTTGTAAGCATAATTAAACTCGTTTTGTCCATTCTTGAAAATCGCAAATAAATGTATAATTTCTGAATTTACAGTATGTCAGTTATGCACTCCTTCTTGTCAACTTTTTTTTTTTCAGTTCAAGATTTCGAAAAATGTAATCAAAACTCTTATGCTACTTGCTTGATATCTATATCTTCCAGGACTTATTACTACCTTTCATACTTAAAACAACAATGTGCTCTGAGGTGAATATTCTTTAGATCCTATCTAGCCAATGTCAACCAATTTATTGTCCCATGCGTGACGCGGTGTGGGGGATTTAGACATACCGTCCATGAATCTGTCTCTCCGTCTTTGTCATCGCTCTCACGTGTACAATTCTTTCCAGATTTTTATAAAACTAATATGATAGGTTTATATTAGCAATGTCTTGGACAAGCTCGAAAGTCAATGCAGATCAACAATTTTTATAACAGTTGTACAGCTTGGAAATATTAATTAAATGGAAAATTGCATTGTAATCACTCTCATGTGTACAATTCTTGCCAGATTTTTATGAAACTTCTATCACAGGTTTTATATCAACAATGTCTCGGAAAATTTCGAAAATCAGTGCCAATCAATTTTTTTTATAAGACTTATGTCCCTTGGAAATATTATTTATATCGGAAATTGCATTGCATTTGCACTCAAAACTTTATTTCTCTAAAATATAAATAGACATTTTGAAGAACAATAAGAAAAAAGTTTTTCTTAGGTTTTGCCCATAGACAGGTTAAATATGTGCAACACGGGGGACATTGGAACTCTGTTTACTGATGATATTCTTTACTCAGATATTCAAGAAACAAAATGATACATATTTGTTAAAACCATTTTGTTAAAAATACTTTAGTTGTACACGGTGTGTGGATTTGTTATAAAAAAAGTTCAATACAAATGAACAGTTATGAACAAAGTTTGCCTAAATGTGTTCAATTGCTAAATACAATTCAATGTTTAATTTTTAAGTTCACATTGGAAAACGAGTGCAGTCTTCACCCTTCAGAGCTCACATTTGATTATTCCTTTTTCTCTTATTCTTTGGCAGTTTGTCTGGGTTGACTGCTAATCAAGTTCGTGGCTATCTTCGCGCGAAAATTCAAATTCCTTATTAGAACGGCCATCTGGTCTCAATTTCACGACAGTGTGACGCCTGCATAAGAGAAATAGATTCTTACTTAGTTACTCGTGGATTATCGAATTTATCCAATCTCGATAGTAAAATTGTCGAATTTTAGAGTGCTCGGACTTTAACAATTTGATAATTCAATTATCTCAAAAGATAAGTCCGATAATGCACTGTTACCAATTTAAGAATCTATATTTCTCTAATTTTCATGCTTTTTCACATTTCTCAATCGGTGTGAGAAAAATATTTCTTCTCTCTTGATAAACTTTGTTCTCGGCAAATGACTGGTTAAAATTTAATAAGACGTAAAATTTTCTTGGTTTCTTCTGAATTTCCTATTGTGACCGTCATGAAAAAAGTCGACCATGCCTGATTACGTCACATATAAAGAACACAACTTTCTGCAAATCTTTGAAATGAAGGATAAACTTTGTTTAAATACCGTTAGAGAAATAGATTCCACCATTATAAGTCGTGTATTACGATATCTTTCTACTCTTAACAGTTAAATTTTAATTATTTAAAAAGCTCGGCAAGCCTCGCGCTTTAAACATTTAAATTTAACTGTCTTGAGCGGAGAAATATCGTAACAAACTTGATGCAGTGGTGGAATCTATATGTAGCAGAAATTATACAAAAATTCTCAAAACAAAGACAAAAAAGCATCTTGAAGAGTTTATTTTACGTTCAGATTTATTGATAATGTCTTAATGTTTTAATAACCTTCATTTCAGCGAGTATATTCATCTCGTATATCCCAGTAAATTTGATACTTCTTGAATTGACACTTCACAATTATTACTATATGTTTACAAAGCTTTGGATATTGGCTCACTGCCTATTCTTATACCGGCTTTGTAATTTTTATTGCAATGATGTTTTTCGTTACTTTGATCACCATTTTTTACAGAAGGAAAAATTCAAATTTAAACATATTCATATGTGTATATATAAATATGTTTTTCACAAGTTAATGAAGCGATGAATTATTCACGTCTAGTTTTTGTATAGGTTGATTACTATGTTCTCAACGTGATTATTAACAAGTTATTCAATATGACATTTAAAAAATAATTCTTTTACAGTGTTGCATCCCGGATCTTTAAAAAGTACTTTTCGCAATAAATCTACCGCCAAGATCTGGGCCTTGAGCCGGATTTTTAAACAAATTTCTGTTTATCATTTGATGGTTTCATATTTGTAGACATTTTAGAAAACTAATTTTAGGTAATATTTTGAAATGCATAATCCTATCTAAAATGAAGAGGAAAATCATACAGTTTTGATACGATGTTCCGTTTTACGATTTGGTTAATTGTGCTAAATTCAGTACCATTAACAACGAAGAATCAACAAACAGATAATACAATTGCAAACTGCAATTGTGCTATCTAACAGAGTGCCGCCATTGATTATTCCAAATATTCTCCAAGATTTCAAAAGGTTTTAAATACTTTTTAAACGTTATACAAAAGCCGTTCTTATCAAACTATTTGAGTTTCTAATGAATCGAATGACCCAATTTATAGGTGAAATAGCCTAACCTCTTTCACAATAATAGAAAAATAGCTACAATTAACAAAATGAAAAAAAAAAAACAAAAAACAAATACAATATATTGCTTAAAATTTCAAAAAGCCGCCTTTTATGTTCATCTTTGCATAAAAGTCACATGAGCAGATGGAGATGTATCACATGAGCAGATGGAGATGTACAGAACATGTCAATGTGACAGCAACAAAAAACTCAAGGACATCTGTATCTGTAGAATATGTAAAGCGCTAAATCGCCCGAATCTAGACAAAAATATGCTATCAACATCTCATTCCCAAAAGGACATTAACATTTAGATACAAACGAAAGATATTCCCTGACAAGCACTACAAAAGTCTAAAAGTCTGAAAAGACCAGTTTTTGTCTTGATTTGCATGAACTTTTCCTCGACATTCTCCAAAAGTATGACTCCTGTCTTAATTTTTCTTGACAAATTCTCATTTATATTAAATTTGTATGAAATTTACTCGACATATTCTCGACATTCTGAATATGGTCTTAAAATTTCTTGACAAATTCTTGACATTTGAATACTGTCTTGATATTTCTCGACATATTCTCGACATTCTTATTTTTTCTCAGTATGGCTAGACACATTTTGAACATTTTGAATTGTGTCTTAAATTTACTTGACAGTTCTGAGTTTTACAAATCATGACCAATATTCATGATATAACTTTAATCTTTATTTCTCTTTATATGATATACTGTTGTTCCAAGTTACACTTCTTACAACAAAAATAAAAGTTGGGCATGTAAAATAATTGAAAATTTGGGTATATAGATATTTTACAAATGCAAATATGGCTATCAGAAATCTAAAGTATAAAATAATTCAAATGAGGGTGTGTTGATATAAAACAATTTGAATGTGGGTTTTAAATAATTACAAATTTTGGTTCCTAAATCTTTTAATTGAATGATTAAAACCAATCATACTGTAGACATATTTCATTCTACATTCATAATATTCAATGTTGATATGGTAAATAATTATTATACCAAAATGTGGTTTATATAAATAGCAAATTATGATGATATACAAATCATTCATTTAACAGAAGAAAAATTTGTGTAATGTCATTTGTTGGAATATATATATTAAGTATTACACATGGACAGGATGTTCCCCATAAAATTAAGGTATTCCACACCCAAGAGTACAGGCAACTGTCAAATAGAAATTACTGCTTTACCTGTAATCAGCCATACAACTTATCAGTTGACCGAACATACCACTACAATTTAAAAGTTTGTTGATAGATGAAAATGAAAATCATCATTTTGATGAAAAAATTTGAATTTAAATGGATTTTTTCATCAAAATTATGAAGTTAATTATTTTAACATAAAACAAATTGAATAATTCCCAAATATTGAAAGAAAATTATTATCTACTCCAGGAATAATAAAAAGCCCCCTCTTTTGTCGAGCCTTCGACTTTAGTCGAAAAGCGAGACATAGCGATCCTACATTCCGTCGGCGGCGGCGGCGTCCACAAATATTCACTCTGTGGTTAAAGTTTTGAAATTTTAATAACTTTCTTAAACTATCCTGATTTCTACCAAACTTGCACAGAAGTTTGTTTATGATCATAAGATAGTATCTAGAAGTAAATTTTGTAAAATAAAATTCCTGTTTTTCCGTATTTTACTTGTAAATGGACTTAGTTTTTCTGCCAGGAAACATTACATTCACTCTGTGGTTAAAGTTTTTAGAATTTTAATAACTTTCTTAAACTATCCTGGATTTGTACCAAACTTGGACAGAAGCTTGTTTATGATCATAAGATAGTATCCAGAAGTAAATTTTGTAAAAATAAAATTCCTGTTTTTCCGTATTTTACTTGTAAATGGACTTAGTTTTTCTGCCAGGAAACATTACATTCACTCTGTGGTTAATGTTTTTAAAATTTTAATAACTTTCTTAAACTATCCTGGATTTGTACCAAACTTGGACAGAAGCTTGTTTATGATCAAAAGCTAGTATCTAGAAGGAAATTTTGTTAAAATTTTGTACCTGTTTATCCGTATTTTATTTATAAATGGACTTAGTTTTTCTTCCAGTTAACATTAAATACAGTCTGCAGTTAAAGTTTTTAAAACATTAATTAGATTCATAAACTATCCTGGATTTATACCAAATTTTGACAGAAGTTTCTTACAATCAAAAGATAGTATCAAAAGGAATATTTTTATTGATTTTTTTCCTCATTTTTGTTGAGCCTGCGATTAACAGCAAAAGTAGGCGAGACACTGGGTTCCGCGGAACCCTTACGAATTTTTTTATCCACATTAACCCAAAAGATGAATTGTGGGGTCCAAAAGAGACACATGGTCACATTTTAAAACTGCCTATATGACATCTATTTTAGTAAAGCAAATTTGACTGGCAGTTTTGCGAACGGAAAAAATCTAAATGCTGTTTGTTTGTAACTTTGACTTATATTCCAAGTGAAAACAATTAATTAAATGTTTAATTAAAATAAATCAAAATTAAACTACATGGGGAATTATTCAGGATATTCCAACTTAGTTGCACCAAAAGGGTATCTTACTATACCAAATTGATCCTTGATTCTTCAAAGTTTAGTTTAGCCATAATAAAAGGGAGTATATAACAGCAATAGAATGTCATAAACAGTGCAGAATAAGTCTGTTCACATTTCAGGCCAAATTTATACTGTTGAGATAGTGTCAAGACATATTTAAGACTGTCAAGAATGTGTCGAGACATATTCAGACATTATTTAGAATGTCAAGAATATGTCGAGACATATTCAGACATTATTAAGAATGTCAAGAATATGTCAAGACTGATCGAGACAAATTTAAGACAGTCAAGAATTGGTCAAGACTAATCCAGACTCTTATCAGATGATACAGGAAGTGTCGAGAAATTTTAAGACAATGTTCATACTGTCAAGACACTTGTCAAGAAAAATCAAGAACCTTCTTAGACAAATTCATACTATGTCAAGAATTTTAAAAAAATATTTAGACAAATTAAGAATGTCGAGTAAAAATTCATGCAAATTCAGACAAAAACTGGTCTTTTCAGACTTTTTGACTTTTGTAGTGAAGGCTATTAAGCAGTGACATACCGAATTAGACTTATTACCGGGTTTGTACTAACATGAGCAACACGAAGGGTGCCACATGTGGAGCAGGATCTGCTTACCCTTCATTAGCACCTGAGATCACCCCAGTTTTTTGGTGGGGATTGTGTTGCTCAGTCTTTAGTTTTCTATGTTGTGTTTTGTGTACTATTATTTGTCTGTTGGTCTTTTTCTGTTTTAGCCATGGCGTTGTCAGTTTTTTTTTTTCAACTTATGAGTTTGAATGTCCCTTTGGTATCTTTCGCCTCTCTTTTACAGACCCTTGAACATGTGGCAGAGTTTGAAATGTATGTATTTTATCTCTGTCTTAGTCGTCTCTCCCTTTTCATGGGTGTAAAATAGAGAACGCCTAGAGAACTTAAATGATTGGTTTGCTGTACATATGCTTAAATGCTTTGAATTTTTTACTCCTACTTATAAAGTTGATGGACAGTTTATGATTTTCATCTATATGAAACAAATTATTGAATTCTACTTTATCACTCTCATTCATTAGATAAATACTCGATTTAGTTAAATGGTTATGAATTTATATATGTAATTGCGTCAAGTCAACAGATGATTCTTTTTAAATTTTATATCCGGGAAACGTACTTAGGTATATATCTCATTATGCCGTTTAGACCAATCATAAGAAATTTAAAGAACAAATTAAATACAAGAAGTTGTACTGTTTGTACAAGTAAAGACATCACTTTTCAATCTTTTAGTAAACAGTATTCGAAATGGAGTCACGGACTTGACTTAGACTAGATGGTCAATTCGATACGTTGTTCTGTTCTGTTCATACTGTCATTCAGTATATTCTGTAATGTTTCGATTTTCGTTTGTAGTTAATTACGATCTGGGAAATGTGTTCAGTAGAATTGTAAAACAGTAACCGACGAAATGATGATAACAAACGACTGAACTGAAAACTACATTGTATACCACTAAATTTTTGTATAATGTATTGGCTTCTTACATTTAATTCCTGCCGAAGGTCAGTGTTTCTCTCCGGGCACTCTGGCTTCCTCCACCAATAAAACAAGCCACCACGATACAGTCAAGAGTGCTGAAAGAAGGGGCGTTAAACACTAATAATCGAACAATCAATCAATCTTACGTAAATTAAGAAACATAATAAATTTCGTTTCATATAAGAAATTAGTAAATCTTCTACAATAAATATTTCAGTTATTCTACAAGAGTTTTACAACAGCCAACAGAAGCGTTATCATATTTAGGAAAAACGTATGTTAAGCTACTATTTCTGAACTGTTAAACATTTCCAGGGAGACTTGGTTGAGCTACGTTGCTTTGAAGTCAATTTTTTCTGTTAGCAGTTAAGACTTTTACTCTCCGTACTCTACTACGGGATCCCACTACTACAATATAATCGTACCAAATCAATTTTTCCTATTAAATAAAATGACTTTTGATAAGTCGCGATGTAGATATATCTTATACAGATTCTTTTCACAAATAATATACACCTGTTAATCATTTTTGATTTTTATCTTTGTAATAATTTTGTTCATCTTGGATATAACGTATATGTCAAGTACATGGTATTTCGATGGAGAGTGAATTTACCTCTTTCTGTTATAAGATTTGTTATGCTTACTGTATACTGTTACGCATCACTGTTTATAGCTAAACTTCATACATATATAGAATCAACGAATCACCATTTGACAGATCATTCAACGTGTAGTTTTTAGACGACTTGTTCTCTGTAAAATTATCAACGTAAGCTTATCCTCACTGATCAAATTAGCGAAAGTATGCCTGAACTTGGTCAAAGTTCTGAAGTTTTTCCAATTCTTAATGACAAAGCTACAGATTGTTCTGTTCTTCCACAGCTAGACCGGTATTCTAATTGGTAATTATTGTGCACACTACTGGCTTACTTTTTTGTACTTATATAAAGCAGAATTCATACAAAAAGAAAAAAGAAAAACAATCAAAGTTTTTAATTTCACTTTAATAAATATTGATGTCACTCAATAACCAACATTGAGTGAGTAATTGCATCTCACATATCCTAGTGAACTTGAGATTAAGGATACTATCAAATTAGATGGTCTGCTCCATATCTTAATCTTTTCTTCGATGTTAACGCAGCTTCAAATTAGAATTTATGAAAAACAGGATGATTTCAACTTCTCATTTCTAAGCAGAAGCATACCATCTACATTGTATGGCGTTTACATATCTCAATTAAAACTTTACGCTCGTGCATGTTAATAATATACCGGCTTCATTAGCAGGGTATACTCCATACGCAAAAACTCAATCACAAGGAAGAACGACTGAAATCGATACTACATAAGTTAGAAAGTAAAATTTCAAAATACTGATCTTTCAAACGGAAAATCCTTTATCAAATGGCAAAATCAAAGCTCCAACATCAAACGAATGGAAAACAACTATCACATTCTGACTTGGTACAGGCATTTCCTTAAAATGCCTGTACCAAGTCAGGAATATAACTGTTTTCAATTCGTTTGATGTGTTGGAGCTTTTGATTTTGCCATTTTATAAAGAACTATCCGTTTGAATTTCCTTAGAATTCGGTATTTTTGTTATTTTTACTTTTTCATGAAGTTGTTGGTCATTCTGTTTCATGAAACAACGATGCACATTTTGTCAATAAGTTAAGAATGACAAATACAAGTGTAAGAAGTGGAAAGGTAAAACATATTTCAATTAGGCGAGGGACTATGACTATGTACTATTTTAGTTTCCACACTTGCATAGAAAGGGTTTTTCCACATGAACTCTGAAAAGCAGGATCGATTGCTTATATGATAGATGGTAGCAATGTTGGAAAATAGATTCGTACGACATTAACCATACATAGCAATATAACGCTGATTGTAAGGACATTTTTTTAGCGTGGGGCACTTATCAAATTTACAATTTGGCAACAGTTAGTTTACCAATGTTCAGATATCTCATACAGACTGTATACCGATACAAAACTCAGCAATATAACAATGTTAGCATGGACGGCTATGATACTTGCCTTTGGCTATCCAGTAGATTGAAGGAAAATCTAGTTTTCACCTTTGGTAACACTTCTGATGTAACATAAAACACACCTTTAATTGATCTTAATGTCCTGTACTGTAAATGTCGTTTGAGTATATGTTTAATTTCCAAATCAAATGTAAATACCTCATTTGGTTATCTTTCTGTTTATTGAGTGTGATTTCTCAACAAAATAGTACTTGTGTCTTTTCTGCGCTGTTGGAATGTTGACGAAAATGTTTATTCTCAACCGAACACCCCAAAAATCCTATGTTATGACAACTTTTTCTTTTTTTATGAATATCAAATGATTGAAATTTCGTATTATATATACTGTGCACCGAAGCGTGTCGTTTATACTGAATTCGATATTATACTTAAATGTAGCAATAAGTCATCTTTAATCAAAACCTACAAATTTAGATTAAATAAGGCGATCTTTTGTTAGAAATCAAAACCAACATAGTTGTCAGCACTTTATGTTATCATGGATATGTTGATTTTAAGTAAACCTGAGTACTGTTTATTAGCATTTACTCGAAATACTAAGATTTTACTACATCCCAAGCATAAATTACGTTTTCGATATTTGGTTTTAGTGCTCTTCAACTTCTGTTTGATTTGATTTGGCCTTTCATCTGTTATGATTCGAGCGGCACTGATGAGTCATCTGTAGATGAAATACTCGTCTGGCGTATCGAATTATAAGCCTGATATCACATGGGAAACTTTATTAAAAATTTTCGACTATTGAAACGATTTTTCGTTCCTTTAGTTAAAACTACTTTTGTTTTGGATGGTGATATTCATTTGACTCCTTCTTATCCATGTATACTTCCACATTCGTTTGCTATGCCTCTGCTAGTCACTGGGGTTAAATTGATACCTGTTACTAGAGTAAATAACCCCAAGATAGAAACAGATAACTCGGTAAAATAATTTTCCTTAAATTTGTACGAAAAAGAAATTTTTTTTCGGCATTTCTGAAATTTATGAGCGTATATAATCAGAGAACAATACTGGAGCGTATCACTTTAGTGACGTTTTAGATTTTGATAAACGTAATGTATGTATCACTGGCAAAAATCAAGTCAGCAGTATTTCTACAGTTACTCAATTTTTCAAAGATTTAAGGATTCGGTTCCAAAGTTTGGCTGTACCTATAGAAATATTTTTACACGGGATATCACATCTCAATTTTACTTTGGTACTTTCGTATAGAGCCATCAAACTTAGATAAGAAAACAGTTATACTCCTGACTTGGTTCCTAAGGAAATGCCTGTACCAAGTCAGGAATGTGACAGTTGTTTTCCATTCGTTTGATGTGTTGGAGCTTTTGATTTTGCCATTTGATAAAGGATTTTCCGTTTTGAATTTTCCTTTGAGATCAGTATTTTGAAATTTTACTTTCTAACTTATGTAGTATCGATCCTTTGTATTTAACGTATTCTTAAAAGTTATCAATCAAACACTGTAGTAAAATGGTTTTGTAAACAGAAAGAATTTTAGACTTTTAACTTTTTACTGTTTTATGTACAGACATTGAGAAGGGATGTGTATTGTTATTCTAAGTAATTAAATTGTTTTTATTGTTAATAAAAGTGTGAAGTATGAAGTTGAACTGATGGGCCTTTGATATCTCCACTGTAATGTTGCAGTCATGGAATGATGTTTGCTCTCTAAGACATACCTATGCGATGAAAACAATTGAACGTTAAATGAAATGGACAGTTAAAGAGAAAACAAGAATCTTTATACGTTAATATTCTGTATGATTAATAGTACATGTACCCTTATTCCTTTTGTATAATTTCTTTCAAATATAAATATAAGTATGTATGAATTTAATAATTTATTAAATCAAAAACTGATATCTATTTTGGAAGTAGGGTATAATCAACCAATTACTTAACCAGGGTGTCACACTAAACCTACAAGGAAGTTATTGAGGGTGCATTCATTAATTTGGTGCTGCATGGGTTTTTCCAGACTTTGCAGTTTATAAATAAATAAGTATAAATTTGGCTGCGGTATAAATTTTCTTGAATTTCAAAATAGTGTTAAAACGATCCAAACGGTTCTACATAAAACGTGAATATGTGGTAAGTGATGTTTGACATTTCAAATAAAAAATAGTATTATAATTAATACTACTACTATTTCTTTTTAAGTAGATTTATTATACGTTGTTCTGTTCTGTTCATACTGTCATTCAGTATATTCTGTACTGTTTTGATTTTCGTTTGTGTTTAATTACGATCTGGGAAACTGGAAAATGTGTTCAGTAGAATTGTAAAACAGTAACCGACGAAATGACATTTGATGACAACAAACGACTGAACTGAAAACTACATTGTATACCACTATATTTTTGTATAATGTATTGGCTTCTCACATTTAATTCCTGCCGAAGGTCAGTGTTTCTCTCTGGGCCCTCGGGCTTCCTCCACCAATAAAACTAGCCACCACGATACAGCCAAGAGTGCTGAAAGAAGGGGCGTTAAACATTAATAATCGAACAATCAATCAATCTTACGTAAATTAAGAAATATAATAAATTTCGTTTCATATAAGAAATAAGTAAATGCTCTACAATAAATATTTCGGTTATTCTACAAGAGTTTTACAACAGCCAACATAAGCGTTATCATATTTAGGGAAAACGTATGTTAAGCTACTATTTCTGAACTGTTAAACATTTCCAGGGAGACTTGGTTGAGCTACGTTGCTTTGAAGGTCAATTTTTTTTCTGTCAGCAGTTAAGACTTTTACTCTCCGTACTCTACTACGGGATCCCTCTACTACAATATAATCGTACCAAATCAATTTTTTCCTATTAAATAAAATGACTTTTTGATAAGTCGCGATGTAGATATATCTTTTACAGATTCTTTTTCACAAATGATATACACCTGTTAATCATTTTTGATTTTTATCTTTGTAATAATTTTGTTCATCTTGGATATAACGTATATGTCAAGTACATGGTATTTCGATGGAGAGTGAATTTACCTCTTTCTGTTATAAGATTTGTTATGCTTACTGTATACTGTTATGCATCACAGTTTATAGCTAAACTTCATACATATATAGAATCAACGGATCACCATTTGATAGATCATTCAACGTGTAGTTTTTTAGACGACTTGTTCTCTGTAAAAATTATCAACGTAAGCTTATCCTCACTGATCAAATTAGCGAAAGATTGCCTGAACTGGGTCAAAGTTCTGAAGTTTTTCCAATTCTTAATGACAAAGCTACAGATTGTTCTGTTCTTCCACAGCTAGACCGGTATTCTAATTGGTAATTATTGTGCACACTACTGGCTTACTTTTTTGTACTAATATAAAGCAAAATTCATACAAAAAGAAAAAAAAAAACAATCAAAGTTTTTAATTTCACTTTAATAAATATTGATGTCACTCAATAACCAACATTGAGTGAGTAATTGCATCTCACATATCCTAGTGAACTTGAGATTAAGGATACTATCAAATTAGATGGTCTGCTCCATATCTTAATCTTTTCTTCGATGTTAACACAGCTTCAAATTAGAATTTATGAAAAAAGGATGATTTAAACTTTCAAATTGTTAACTTCTCATTTCTAAGCAGAAGCATACCATCTACATTGTATGGCGTTTACATATCTCAATTAAAACTTTACGCTCGTGCATGTTAATAATATACCGGCTTCATTAGCAGGGTATACTCCATACGCAAAAACTCAATCACAAGGAAGAACGACTGAAATCGATACTACATAAGTTAGAAAGTAAAATTTCAAAAATACTGATCTCAAAGGAAAATTCAAAACGGAAAATCCTTTATCAAATGGCAAAATCAAAAGCTCCAACACATCAAACGAATGGAAAACAACTATCACATTCCTGACTTGGTACAGGCATTTCCTTAGGAAATGCCTGTACCAAGTCAGGAATATAACTGTTTTCAATTCGTTTGATGTGTTGGAGCTTTTGATTTTGCCATTTTATAAAGAACTATCCGTTTGAATTTCCCTTAGAATTCGGTATTTTTGTTATTTTTACTTTTTTCATGAAGTTGTTGGTCATTCTGTTTCATGAAACAACGATGCACATTTTGTCAATAAGTTAAGAATGATAAATACAAGTGTAAGAAGTGGAAAGGTAAAAACATATTTCAATTAGGCGAGGGACCTTGACTATGTACTCTTTGGAATATTTTAGTTTCCACACTTGCATAGAAAGGGTTTTTCCACATTAACTCAGCAGGATCGATTGCTTATATGATAGATGGTAGCAATGTTGGAAAATAGCTTCGTACGACATTTACCATACATAGCAATATAACGCTGATTGTAAGGACATTTTTTTTTAGCGTGGGGCACTTATCAAATTTACAATTTGGCAACAGTTAGTTTACCAATGTTCAAATATCTCATACAGACAGTATACCGATACAAAACCCAGCAATATAACAATGTTAGCAAGGACGGCTATGATACTTGCCTTTTGCTATCCAGTAGATTGAAGGAAAAATCTAGTTTTTCACCTTTGGTAACACTTCTGATGTAACATAAAACACACCTTTAATTGATCTTAATGTCCTGTACTGTAAATGTCGTTTGAGTATATGTTTAATTTCCAAATCAAATGTAAATACCTCATTTGGTTATCTTTCTGTTTATTGAGTGTGATTTCTCAACAAAAATAGTACTTGTGTCTTTTTCTGCGCTGCTGGAATGTTGATGAAAAGGTTTGTTCTCAACCGAACACCCCCAAAAAATCCTATGTTATGACAACTTTTTTCTTTTTTATGAATATCAAATGATTGAAATTTCGTATTATATACTGTGCACCGAAGCGTGTCGTTTATACTGATTCGATATTATACTTAAATGTAGCAATAAGTCATCTTTAATCAAAACCTACAAATTAAGATTAAATAAGGCGATCTTTTGTTAGAAATCAAAACCAACATAGTTGTCAGCACTTTATGTTATCATGAATATGTTGATTTTAAGTAAACCTGAGTACTGCTTATTAGCATTTACTCGAAATACTAAAATTTTACTACATCCCAGGCATAAATTACGTTTTCGATATTTGGTTTTTAGTGCTCTTCCACTTCTGTTTGATTTGATTTGGCCTTTCATCTGTTATGATTCGAGCGGCATTGATGAGTCATCTGTAGACGAAACACTCGTCTGGCGTATCGAATTATAAGCCTGCTATCACATGGGAAACTTTATTAAAAAATTTTCGACTATTGAAACGATTTTTCGTTCCCTTTCGTTAAAACTACTTTTTTTTTGGATGGTGATATTCATTTGACTCCTTCTTATCCATGTATACTTCCACATTCGTTTGCTATGCCTCTGCTAGTCACTGGGGTTAAATTGATACCTGTTACTAGAGTAAATAACATCCCAAGATAGAAACAGATAACTCGGTAAAAATAATTTTCCTTAAATTTGTACGAATAAGAAATTTTTTTTTCGGCATTTCTGAAATTTATGAGCGTATATAAATCAGAGAACAACACTGGAGCGTATCGCTTTAGTGACGTTTTAGATTTTGATAAACGTAATGTATGTATCACTGGCAAAAAATCAAGTCAGCAGTACTTCTACAGTTAATTAATTTTTTCAAAGATTTAAGGATTCGGTTCCAAAGTTTGGCTGTACACACGGGATATCACATCTTAATTTTACTTTGGTACTTTCGTATAGAGCCATCAAACTTAGATACAATCCATATAAACTTATTGATCCTTTGTATTTAACGTATTCTTAAAAGTTATCAATCAAACACTGTAGTAAAATTTTTGAAAATCAATGTTGACTTTATCAGTAGAACATTAAATTTTATTCTGTTTTAAATAAATTAAAACATTACATAATATGTAGTGTTACAACAAAGTTAAATGAGGAGTTCTAGCTTTATTATATCATATCGATTGATTTGATCATGAAGACGGAGCAGTGATACACTATGGTGGCCGGTTAAGGCCATTTCCGTTTTCGCCTTTCATATTCTATAGGGCGAAAACGCGAAAACGCGAAATCGCGAAGTCGAAAACGCGAAAACGCGAAGTCGAAAACGCGAAAACGCGAAGTCGAAAACGCGAAACCGATTTCGCGTTTTCGCGTTTTCGACTTCGCGATTTCGCGTTTTCGCGTTTTCGCGATTTCGCCTTTTCGCCTTTTCGAGTTTTCGCGATTTCGCCTTTTCGCGTTTTTACGATATACATGTTATTATAACATAACATTTTAAATATAATTGGAGACAAGACTACAAAGTATAAGTCATTCAAATGATTGTCATATAAATTTCATATCTGTGACGTATTTTAAATATTTTCATAAATTAGACAATTTCTTTACATTCTTTGTTGACAATTACTGAACAAATTTAAAAACAGATGCATTTGTATAAAATGCCTTTGAACATACAATTTGCTGGAAGTTATAGTTTGGACATTTTAAAATAAATGAAATTAATCATTATTATCGCCATGGTTACTTAAAATACATAATCTTTCATTTAATGCTCTTGTTGTGAATCTAAAATTTTTAATATTTAAATTAGCTTGTGTGAAAAAGTTTAAATTTAATACATTGTGGAGATAAGACTTTTGTCAAATAAAACTTGGGACGGTTTCGCGAAGCTATCCTAAGACCTGTTATAAGATACTAGAATATCTTATGACATGTCTTATGATCCTCTTAGGACTATCCAAGACCTCGCCTCAAAACTGTCGTAGGTTGATCTTAGCAAAGATATCCCAAACCTGTCGCATGTTCTTTTTATTTAAACAAAAAGTAACCTGGATTTATGGAAAATTCATGTAAATGTAGAATGTGTTTCCCATATATTACTAAACGCATTGATTAATATTTCAAATTTTCAAAGATGGAAATTTGTTCATCTACAGGAGACACCAAGGGACAAGGGATATACTGTTGAATGCGGTAGACAATAACAACAATCCTCCCCGTGTCAGAACCAGATTAACAAAACAAATAGAGAAACTGAATCTGGTCAATTAACAAATATATTTTAAAATGTCAAAAATATGATTTCAAGCAAATTGTATACTCAAAGGCATTTTATACAAATGCATCTGTTTTTAAATTTGTTCAGTAATAATAATAATAATAATAATAATAATAATAATAATAATAATAATAATAATATCTTTATTTAAAGAGAGTAACTCATTTGGATTAAACCAATTTTAAATAAGGCTCTCTAAATACAATATCAACTACATGACTAAAACATAATTAATCTACTAATATACACATGTAAACAATAGATGTATATAAACAAAATATAATTACAACAACAAAAACCGCCTATAGTTTACATTGTGGCTTAACTTATAAATTTGACACTTTTAAAAAGATAATGACTTGTTAGAGTATTTGAAACAAAGAATGTAAAGGAATTGTCTAATTTATGAAAATATTTAAAGTAAACCACAGATATGAAATTTATATGACAATCATTTGAATGACATACTTTGTAGTCTTGTCTCCAATTATATTTAAAATGTTATGTTATAATAACATGTATATCGTAAAAACGCGAAAAGGCGAAAAGGCGAAATCGCGAAAAGGCGAAAACGCGAAATCGCGAAATCGCGAAAACGCGAAAAGGCGAAATCGCGAAGTCGAAAAGGCGAAGTCGAAAACGCGAAATCGGTTTCGCGTTTTCGACTTCGCGTTTTCGCGTTTTCGACTTCGCCTTTTCGCGTTTTCGCGTTTTCGACTCGCGATTTCGCGTTTTCGCCCTATATAATATGAAAGGCGAAAACGCGAAAACGCGAAAACGCGAAATGGCCTTAACCGGCCACCATAATACACACAACTGGTCTCCTAATTTTGTATTATAGATATGCTATACACAAGTTTGAAGTAGCTTTATAAGGCATTGAATTGAATTCATATCAGTTTATCCGACAAAAAGTCCATCTGCATGTTGGCTGTCTATTGAAAAATACATTAGATGAAGAAATTGAATATGTTGAAATTTAGAATGAAGCTTAAGATCATCATGATAGTATTAATTAGAAATTTTAAAAGCAGAGTACTTTTTTATAATGCAAATGGTTTTTGTAAACAGAAAGAATTTTAGACTTTTAACTTTTTACTGTTTTATGTACAGACATTGAGAAGTGATGTGTATTGTTATTTTAAGTAATTAAATTGTTTTTATTGTTTAAAAAAGTGTGAAGTATGAAGTTGAACTGATGGGCCTTTGATATCTCCACTGTAATGTTGCAGTCATGGAATGATGTTTGCTCTCTAAGACATAACTATGCGATGAAAACAATTGAACGTTAAATGAAATGGACAGTTAAAGAGAAAACAAGAATCTTTATGCGTTAATATTCTGTATGATTAATAGTACATGTACCCTTATTCCCTTTTGTATAATTTCTTTCAAATATAAATATAAGTATGTATGAATTTAATAATTTATAAAATCAAAAACTGATATCTATTTTGGAAGTAGGGTATAATCAACCAATTACTTAACCAGGGTGTCACACTAAACCTACAAGGAAGTTATTAAGGGTGCATTCATTAATTTGGTGCTGCATGGGTTTTTCCTGACTTTGCAGTTTATAAATAAATAAGTATAAATTTGGCTGCGGTATAAATTTTCTTGAATTTCAAAATAGTGTTAAAACGATCCAAACGGTTCTACATAAAACGTGAATATGTGGTAAGTAATGTTTGACATTTCAAATCAAAAAAATAGTATTATAATTAATACTACTACTATTTCTTTTTTAAGTAGATTTATTAATAATCCGAATATTTGTTGATCTAAAAACAAGAAAGCAAACGAAAACAAATACAAAAACAAAAGAACACGAACAAACAAAACTAATGTCAAATGCATAACACAAAAAAAAAAAAAAATATATAAAAGTAAAGTAATCAGATATGCATGATATATACTGATTTTAAGTTTCAATCAAACCTTCCACGAATATACAGTATATAAGAGGTTTGATTATTGACTGTTCCTTTTCAAATTGTCTGGTTTATCAACCTTGGCTTTCGACTTTTTGAGCGTTCCTGATGAAGTTAAATCCAGTCCTTTTCAATATGAATGTAGTACTATTTAAGAATTGAATGCTTCTATTTGTAATTTTAAAACATTTAGGTCTCTGAAGAATTTGCTTACTTTATGTGTTGGCAACTTTGCAATGTTGCGAATACGTAAAAATAAGCAAATTCTTCAGTTTCCAAAATCACAAAATATCATTTAAAAGTATCACAAAATAGAAAATGATATTTGACATGCAACCTAAACAAACATCGAGAAATACAGAATTCTATGGAAAAAAATCAATTTCTCGCAAGATACCACACCAACGCTATTCATACTATAGGTTTAGTAATCGGTGTTTGTTTTCGTAATTTCATTGGTATTGTAGTAAAATAAGTTAAATGCACATTTCAATTACAAATTTTGTAGGAAATCCGTTTGTATAATCATTCTAATTTTGACATTGTCATATGGAAACATATTGAATGAGACAAATGGCATGCTGGACGCAATGACTGTTGGTCCAGTGAGACACTTCTTACAAAAAACAACGACATTTGAACCAATAAAAGTACCATCTATTTCTATAATCAGAGAACTTAAAATAGAATTGGAAAATGATCACAAGTTAAAATTGGACGGAAATTTAGATGCGAAAAAAAGAGGTAAGTTTTATATATATAAAATTACTTGCATTGATTTTCTAAGGTTCAATGGATACCTAAACTTACACAATTGCTTTCCAGTTGTTAACACTTCTAGTCCTGCATCCTGTCGATACTTATATTTTTGCAGTGTACAAGGTCATGCTTTTCTCATACTGATTATTACTTCTTTACATTCCAAGTTCGTTGGATGTGTACTGATTGATTTTTAAGTCATGGAAACATGGTGTATTAATATATTGAAATTATGCTTTGAACACGCTTTCAGTGACTGAGAGCAGATCGGTAATTGTGTCTTTAGTAATTTTCTTAGTTGCTTTTATTATTAGTACCGATCTTATCTGTACAGTTTGCTCTTATGTTGTACTGTTTTACTGCTGTCCAAGGTTGGGGGATGGTTTTGTGCTCACAAAAGTGTTTAACCCTGCCACACTTTTTATGTATCTGTTCAAAACAAGGATTCTGTAGTACAGTGGTTGCCATTGACTGCCATAAGTAGCTTAAATCAGGCCTTTCTCTTTTGAAACGATTCACATTATGTTTTCCCAGAACGTTTTAAAGCCGCTTGAAATAAAATAATCATACGTAGCAACAGATGAAAATGAATAGCCAATCGACAAAAAATCCTCCAACCCCCAAAATTTAAATGTTCGTCCCCTAATAACTTTAATAGCAGGTCAAGCTTAAAAGTCAACGCATCTAGCGAAGATATACTCAAGGCGCTTTGGATTCTGTTATGCTTAGTATCTAGTAAAATATCAGGTCCGTATTTTCTATGCTTTGTAAAAGCGGATTGTTTTTGGAAATATATAAGAAACACGATATGAAAATGTCTAGAAGCATAAAGTAGCATGTAACCTATTCCTTTTAAATGTTTTAATAGTTTTAATGAGTTAAAAGGAATTTTACTGGACAATCGATACTTCGTGATTAATTTGCACAAGGGACAGTCCGTGACAACAGACAAAACCTGTTCTTTGCTACTTTACTACTTTGAAAAGACGAAAAACAAGTCGAATGCTGAAGCCAGTGAACAGATTTTTTTTTCAAATCTGAGCATTCAAATTGAAGATTATGCTCTATAGATTATATGTATTTCATAAGATAAACATTTCACATAGGATTCCAAGATACAATACGAAATGACACTTTTCAACCATACTCTACGTGTTCTCTTAAAGGTGATACTAAACTCGTAGTAGCCCCCACCCCAATCCATTGAGGTTCATCGTGTGGATTTGTTCATTTCTCAGGAGCATGTTTACAATGTATTCTGACTTCAGATTTCTAGTGGTCATACTAGTTAATAAATTTGCTATAATTCATGCTACTTTTCTAACCAATACTTAAAGAACCTTTGCATTTTTATTGCTCTTGCTACATTTGGATTCAGAAATCTTTACTAAATAGTGATACATTAGTTAGTCGATTTAATAGAAATGCAATTATGATATTTAGGCTGTATCAAATCAATATCGTGTTTTTTCTAGGCATCGACACACCCGATGGTAACCTGACTTCAATGTTTGGACCACATCTTATTACACAAATGGAATCAGTTTTAATACACGAACAAGGATTTATCTATGGAGACATTGTGCTTCGTGCGTTAGAATATGCCAAGGGAGATTTCCCTCTTACAACTAGACACCAAACATCGGTATTTACGACTACACCTGAAATGAGTCCAACAAGTATGTTGACAGACACAACGGAAACTACAACAACACCAGGTACCACCGTTGCATCAATAACGCAGATAAGACATCGACGAAAGAAGCGAAGTGTCGAACAAGTATTGTAAGTACTAGTATTCAATTTATAGCAAAACACGAAATAACATTTACTTTAATTGCATTTCAAAGTGTGAATTTAAATTTGAACTTTGCTTCCTAGGTAAATAAGTTCTTGTTCAGAATGAATAAAAGTAAGTGTCAAGAAAACTTTCCTTAGGGAAATGAGTCCAGAGTTAGTAAAATAAATCTAGCATTATTTTCCCTAGGAAAACTATTCAGATGCTTCATTATATGGCAAATTAAGAACATGGACTTTTTTCCACCTTGGTATCAAAAGCGGCTGGATTAAAACAATAAAAATCTTTACAGTAACTATGATATTGAATATTATAATTTAAACATATCTTTAAATTCTTCTTGTTTGTCTGTTTGTCTGTTTATTCTTGTATTCTTTGTTAGTTGTTTTTGTGTGCTTTGTGTCGATCTGATAAGTCAAAACTTTTTGAAAATAAATTAAGAACTCAAGTTGCCTAGTTATGAATGACAATTTTATCAACTTTGATAGAAAAGTCTGTTGTATAAATTAATTTCTCTTTATTATTTCAGATTTTAATATGGAATATTTAAATGATTTTTCTTTATACAAAACCTACCTTATGTACTCAAATCTCATTATAAGATAAAATTGATATTGTTTTCATCAATTTTTGTTTAATTGTTGAAAATAATAAGATTAATGTACACTAAACAAAAAAAAAATTCAACCATACCTTTAAAACATTTAATTTTTTATACAGCTAAATGATTTTTTCAGGACAATGATTTTATTCTAGAAAAATCGATGACCTATAAATCTGTGAACTTTTCTAACTGAAATTGAACTAAAAACACTTGTTAAATAAGTAACTATGGACAAGCCAAAATCCTGTAATTCAGTGGTTTTTGTTGGTTGCTGTTTAACACACTTGTTTTTCGTTAATTATTTTGTACATACAATTTCGTTTGAATAGACCACTTTCGAGTTTGTCCTTCACTGGAAAAAACTCGTCAATTATGCGCGCCTTTATGACGTCATTTACCAGATAGAGGGGATCGCCTGTATCCCTGCACTATCAACGTTCATCAAGCGTCTTAGTGATCGTCATTGTGCAGGATAAACTAGAAATAATATTTGTTCTGTAGGTACTTAATCACAATTCCCTAATGACAGCAGTGCTGATTGTCAATTATGAGAATTCAATTTGCCGAATAATTCGTGCAATATAGCATCATAGTTTTCTAACCACTCGCTCAACATGGGAACGGAAGTGACGATGCCCCTAAACGCACGAATGATGTTCACTAAAACCAAAGTTTTTGACGGAAATGCATCGAACTCGAAAGTTGTCTATTGTTTTACATTTTGTCATGTCGGGATCTTCTATAGCTTACCAACCGGTATGGCTTTTTCTCATTTGTTGAAGGCCGTACGTAGACCTATAGTCATTTGATCTCTGGCGGATAGTTTTCTCATTGGCAATCATATCACATGTTGTTTTACATAAATACTTTGGTCAATCATTTCTCAAGTACATTGTTTGTACTACTGAACAAAATGACGACTTAATAATAACGACTTGCCTAATAACTATACGATGTTTTGATTTTAATTTTAATTTCGTTTTAATGATTGACACAAAGATTTTTTTTAACAAATCGACCAATAGAGAACTTTTCTCTAAAAAACGATAAGACATTTTTGATCGTTTTTTTCTTCTTAGAATTTCCTTTGTTGCAGGTCAGATACAGACATAGAACAAATAGATCAGTTCATCTCAAACCTCCCAGACGCTAGCCTCTTAGATCTTCCATGTCCATTCAATTTGACAAAGTGTGACGAAACTGCAAAATACCGGACTATTGATGGATCCTGCAATAACCTGGAACATCCGTATTGGGGGAAATCATTTACTCCATTTGACAGATTTTTAAAAGCGGAATATCAGGATGGTATACAATATCTTGAATTGCTTTTTTAAAGCAGATGCTTTCTATTTGCATCGCATTACGGTGCGAAGCTATTAGTTCATATGATATTCATACCATCTTGAAATAATTACTTAACAAGTATTGGTTCTAACTGGTTGTTTTATGATGTGCCTATAGCTTTATTGGCTAGAATAAGATATAGAATTGGGAACATATCCCGGACAGGCGAAGATATCAAATACGGAAAATAAGGAATGAAATAGCAGTATGTGTATTCAAGACCCAATCAACAATTATTGCTTCATTAAATTATGATACTGCGAGGCACTCCATATCTTTTTAGAAAGGTTAAACCTGTGTCAATTTTACTTACTTTCGTAACAGATTGAATGAAACTTATAGCTTCGAATCGTGATGCAAAGCAAACACGACCATCATGTATTTAAAAGAAAAAGAAACGATGTTTGTTCATGACTTGAGCATTCAAAATATGTAAAATAAGTACATAGTATTTTTACCTCTTTTAAGTAGAATAAGTGAATACAAGTAGACGGTAGTACTAAAAATATAAACGGATGTGTATGGTGTACTTCAATGAGTCAATCCACCTGCAAAATAAAACCAAATATGCTTTGCTATCTATTTAAGAATGCTAACATAAGAACACTAATGGTACCAATTGTGTTCCACCAGATGCGCATTTATACAACAAATGTCTCTTCAGTGATTCTCGAGGCCAAAATATTTGAAAGTCCGAAACCTTATACAAACAGAGACGGCACAAGCAGTCTCAGAGAATTATGACTTTGTGCAAAGTCAAAATATAAGTTTCAACAGGATGGAGAACCATAACAAAATTGAAAAAAAAAGATCAATGTTAGTAGCAATAAATTAGTTAAAAACAAGTAATGTTACCAATATAAAAATATAAAAATCTCATATATTTCAATATCACTTTTAATCGTTTGATACTTAGAGGATATTAGTGAACGATAGACATCGGAATAGTCGCGATCAATCTGTAATCCCCATTTACATAAATTATATTTAAAAACATCGTACCCATGCCTGTATTCACGTTTAACATGCTCAGATATCGAATTGATGCAATGACTTGAATGAGCTTTAATATCGAATGTAAGAGCTGAGTCTTTACAACTCTGATGACAAAAAAATGCAGACATGGCTAGGTGATAGTATTTTTATATGCAGTAAATGTCAAACTCAGTTATGCTATGCACCTTCGACACATAGCCATTTAGAGTTGTCATATATAAAAGCACATTTTAGACATATAAAAATATGATTGCAAATTCAAATTCAAACACATGCATCATGTTCATTTTCTTTATAGCATCACAAGCACCTAGAATATATGGCAAACTGGGTGCAGCATTAGAGGGTCCACGTGAGATAAGTAACTTTGTACACACCACAAGTACACTTGCCGATCTTGATCCACCAATTAGTTCCTATATGATGACATTTGGGCAGTTCCTGGATCACGATATAACAAAAACAGCTTTAGCCAAAGGTAATAATCTTATGATTTACTTTAACAATTTGTGTAATGATCTATAAACCCTAACTGTTAAATGGTTTGACTCCCAGGTATATCATATCTTCTATTTGCTTTTCCATGGTTACTCTCGAATTACTTACCTGCATAAGGTCTGTACATGATTTTCTTTTCCTCATTAGCTGCCATATGCATCTCCTCATCTTTATTTTCAATGTAAGAAGTATCTTAACTGTAAGCTTCTCTCTTTTATTGTCTTAAGATTTGAACTAAGGAGTTCTCTCTGTCGGTTATTGTATCCTTTCTAACGAAGTATCTATAAAAAAAATACCAAACCGAACACAAATCGATGTATATGACACTGAATATTATTAATCAAAATATAATTGAAGCGATGATTATACAATAAAATATATATATTCTTAAAATTTTAATGAGCGGGGTGAAAGCCCTTTATCTGAACAAATGGACATACTGTAAATTCAGAAATTATTGCGTGCATTTAATATTGCGATTTTTAAAAAATGGACAAAAATGCGAGATTAATTATTGCGATTTTCGGAATATCTTCATACAGATATATGTATCAGATATAAAAATGCGAGTTCTTATTATTACGATACTCAACCATTCGCAATATTCGCATTAATAAAAACCTCGCAATAATTTCTGAAGTTACAGTATATAGAAAGAGGTAAGCCGCCATGTTTTCATGGAAAAAAATGAAGCTTGTTGGTCCTTTCAACGTTTTAAATATCTGGTAAGAGTAAATACTCTAATGAAAATGTATCGGACAAAAACCCTAACGGGAGGGATTGTGCCTGATATTCATATGATGAAGACATAATTTTCAATCAGTTTAATTGAGGTCTGGAGCTGGCATGAGTTAACTGCTAGTAGTCTGTTGTTATTTATGTATTATTGTCATTTTGTTTATTTTCTTTTGTTACATCTTCTGACATCGGACTCGGACTTCTCTTTAACTGACTTTTAATGTGCGTATTGTGCGTTTACTTTTCTACATTGAAATAGGGGAGGTTGAGATCTCATAAACATGTTTAACCCCGCCGCATTTTGCATGAATTTTATTGTTTTCGCCTCAGGTGCGGAATTTCGCTGCATTGAAGACTCAATTCCCATTTCCATTCTCAATTTTATCAATTCGTTTTATGTCAATGTAATTAAAAAAAAAAAAAAACGGAACCAAGAATTCAACTATCGAAAAATGTTTAACTCAGGACCGATCAACGCTGATAATTTAATTTTAACAGATAGGCTACGCACATTCGTGGATTAATGTGTTTTTCGGTCACTCGATATATTTCTTTATTCCTTTTCTAGAAAAAGCCTATTTATTTTATAATTTTATTATAGCCTATTTATTTTATAATTTTTTATAGCCTATTTATTTTATAATTTTATTATAGCCTATTTATTCTATAATTTTATCGTAGCCTATTTATTTTATGATATATATAACCTATTTATTTAATGATATAATATTAACTAATCAAATGTTATGCATTGAGGAAAAACTTAAATGATTAAGCTTCAACACGAAGTAAAGAAACCTCTAATAATACTTTCTTGTTTTTTAATTACAGGAGCATATCCTTTTAATTTAGATTGTTGTAATACTGATAGGTAAGTGATCAGTCACTCACAATGGTAAGAGGTCATACACGGAATATTTATATCTCTATCTTTAAATTGAGAGACCTCGGTTGAAGTCAAGGGACAAAATGGCAATGCCCCCGCCCCAACTTATGAGCCGACAAAATAATTGAATATTATTATTGCCATCCCCCCCCCTTTACACATACACTTTTCATTTTGCTCCTACGCCACTGATAACTTAACGAGAAAGATATGATTTCAGATTTGAACAAAACACACAAGTTGATTTTCAAAAATATAATTTAAAATTCAAAACACGCCATTAGATTTTTAAGATACACAGCTAGATTTGAAAAAGTCGATCTTGAATATTACCCAGATAGATTTAAAATTCACAAAAGCCGGACACACATACTTTTTAAAAAATATAGTTGTGTAGTTGTATAATTTTCAAATTTAGATCTAGTTGCCAAGATTGACACAATTTAGAGGTTGAAATCATTTTGATGGTGAAAAGCATTTAAACATGAAATAAGAGTAAACGCAGGATTTCAATCAAACTCATTTTTGCATCAATGCTTCCAGTCCATGTAAATAAAAAATGGAGGAGGGGGACAGATTTTTAAAAATGAATAACTTGGCCTGGTTAACTGAAAATAAATAACTTCGCACAAGACCGGATGAAAATGAATATTCTGTAACACAAAATGAAGGAAACAAATGTGTACAAAAATGAAAATAAATTTCCGCGGAAAAAAATAAAAAATGCGTATCCCCAAAATATCAAATAGTAAATTGATGATGATAATTTTACAAGTAGATAAGACACCAATAATTTTCTTCAATTTACACAATTTTGATATCCCTGAACTATTTTTTACATGTTGATCATGACAATCTGGTGATACATGTAAGTCGTGTTCTGTGGTGTCATAATTAAGGAAAAGAGGACGGGATTGTGGCTATTGCACGTGGACCATATCCGTGATCATCTTTGGCACAGATATTCCATAGTGGGCAACTAAATCATTTTGGCACCCGTAAAACTTTCGAAGAGATGACTTCAATTTTACCATGAAGAACTTTTAGTACATTGGCTTCCTTATAAGTAGTACGCTTCCTTCAAAGAAATCTTGATGAAGCCCTTTTGCCGTAAAACAACTGTCCCAAGTTAGGAGAGGGTTGAGCGCTCACAAAATGTTAAACCCCGCCACATTCTGTATGTGCCTGTCCCAAGCCAGGAGCCTGTAGTTCAGTGCTAGTCGTTGGTTCATGTCTGTCATATTTATTTTTCGTTACTTGTTTTGTTATAAATTAGGCCGTTAGTTTTCTCAATTGAATTGTTTCATATTCTTAATGTCGGGGCCTTTATAGCCGACTATACGTTATGGGCTTTTCTCATTGTTGAATGCCGTACTGTTTTCTATAATTGCTTACACCAACTTCATTTGAACTTTGGTGGATACTTGTCTCATCGGCTATCATACCACATCTCCTTATCTTTATGTTGATACTGGAAACGCAAATCCTGGAATATCGAATCAAATGGGAGAAACATACTCCATATATAGGTACTGATGAAAATACGAGCCCTGGAATATCATATCAACTGAGAGATATTAACTCCGTTTGCAGATGCGTTGAAATTTGTTGCATAGAAATGCAAAGTTCACGATGAGAAAATAGTCGTTAAGTTTAAGGATGAAATTAATAGTTGACGAAAATAATTAGATGTGGTATGATTGCCAAAGAGACAAATATCCATAAAAAGAACAAGGGTGTAAAAACTACAGGTCACTGTTCGGCTTTCAATAATGATCAAACCAAAAGCATACTGTAAGCTATTAGAGGGTCTGGCAAAGAAAAATGTGAATCAATTCGAAGAAAAAATTTACTGATTTGAGCTTATCACATTAAACATATAGCCATAATGGCACACAACAACCAACGACAACTACTAGAATATAGGCTCCTTGGGACAGGCAAATAAATAATTTGTTGGGGTTAAACAAATTTCTAGGCGCTTAACCCTCCCATAACCGGGGATTTTAGAGTCACATTACAACATTGACCTCATAAACAGTTTGAGAAAAGCATGACCTTGTGCAAAGTCAAAAATATAATTTTTGACAGGATGGAGGACCATAATTTAGTATTGAATATAATATTAATGTTAGTAGCGATACAGACAACATTTAAAAATCGTACTTTAATGGTAAATTACTCCCCATTAAAAATAAGTTTATTCAAAGTACTAGAACTGTATCTGTGATGTCTTTTATTTCAAATCCAATGGAGCAGATGCTATCAACAGTCTCCAGACTTTGAATTTGTCAACGGTAGGGTATATGGTTGCAGATAAGAGGTAAGCTATTACACCAAGGGTTCCAAGTGGTGAAGTTGAAGTCATTCTTTTAAAAATCTTGTGTTGGCTGACTGTTAATGAATATCGGTTACACAGATGACGATTGATATGTTCCAGTTGTCGCTACCACAATCTGACCTCTTTTCCTGAAATGTGACATCACCAAATTTGTACTTACATGAGCAACGCAACGGGTGCCACATGTAGAGCGAGGAATCTGCTTACCCTTCCAACGCCCCCCCCCATTTGTTTTGGCAGAGTTTGGTTTGCTTGCTCAAACTATAGTTTTCTATGTTCTGTTTTGTAGATTGTTAATTGTTTTTTCGCGGTCATCATTTTTTGCCATGGCGTTGTCAGTTCTATCTTCTTCTCATGAGTTTGGATATCCCTTTGATATCTTCCTCTCTTCTATATAGCGTAGCATGACGTTACAAGATAATGCTAGCTTCTTTCCCTTTTCATGTGAAGCCCTTGTATAAAGTCTGCCTCATAAGAATAAAGAAACAAGTCAGCAAAAAGAGGAGAGGTTGGTTCCAATATAAATCTCGACTGCCTATTTAAAACCATGTCCACCAAACGTAACAAGTACAATTAAGAAATAAAGCATCTCAGTGATTTCAGTTTTAGATATCTCTAAGTTAGAATCAGAGTGGTTTTAGCATACGTTAAGTTGACCTTATATAGATTAAGCTATTATTTTAGGTCCCTTTATGTCAAATAGTTCTTCGAATCTTTCTTATACATCCTTGGCTCTTTAATATTAGGCTTTGAGCTTTCCTCGTGAAGATAAATCCAGGAAATCGCTTCGGACGCATGAAATTTATACAGTGTTGTTTTCTTTTTTTGTCCATTCATTAAACAATATACTTGTATTCATGTTGGCCCTTCATAGTAAAAAAAGAAAACGACGAAAAGACAAACAAGTCCCCAAAACACAGTAACTCAGAAACATTGTTAGTCCCAAAACGCAGTAACTCTGAAACATTGTTAGTCCCAAAACGCAGTAACTCTGAAACATTGTTAGTCCCAAAACGCAGTAACTCAGAAACATTGTTAGTCCCAAAACGCAGTAACTCAGAAACATTGTTAGTCCCAAAACGCAGTAACTCAGAAACATTGTTAGTTAAAACACAGTAACTCTGAAACATTGTTAGTCCCAAAACACAGTAACTCTGAAACATTGTTAGTCCCAAAACACAGTAACTCAGAAACATTGTTAGTCCAAAAACACAGTAACTCAGAAACATTGTTAGTCCAAAAACGCAGTAACTCTGAAACATTGTTAGTCCCAAAACACAGTAACTCTGAAACATTGTTTTGATTGCTGATGATAATTGATGATAAAAATTATTACGAGGTTTCGTAAAGAGCAATACGAGACAACAATATCATAAAGTACTAGGAAACTAATTAATATATATTTGAGTCAGCCTTATTACCTATTTTTACTTCTATTTTAATTCTATCAATGTAATTACATTCACAGTTTTGTTATTCTGTAAAATGAATGCAATTAACTTTATTTTTCCGTTGTTTAACTTTTTTCTCATGGAATAATAGCTTACAAATAATTGCAATTACGGCATCGGACATTTAGCTGAGGGCAAATATAGACAGGATATCTTTTAAATCATCAATAAATACCAATTAAAGAAAATGATTCGTAAATTATATGATACATGGCGGGGATGACTGTATGACGATGTTGCATCGAGAATATAGTCGCGACGTTAGTTAAAACCAACATGGAAAATGCGACCTCAAGTATTAATTTTTAAAAAGTAGGAATTTTGCTTTTAGTTGAAAAATAAGCACATGGAAGCCCATATTTGTTTTTTGCAATCGAGTGTGTACTGCTTCAAGAATGTTATCTCAAAACTAGAAGAAAAATTGAAAAAGTGACTAACTCAAATGCCTATGTACTGAGGATCGCCTTACAAAAAACAGTCGATCGTAACTATCTTTCTTCGTTTGGAAATTCGGCTAATTTACGGAAAAGTAGTGAAATGAGACATTTTGTGATTTTACCTAAAACATGCCAAAATTAACTTATATATCCCAAAAAGAAAGTCATGAAGGTATATTGTCCTTTTCTATTTCGAATGTTAATATCAAAATTGACCTTCTGTCAAAACTTCATGGAAAAAATAACGAGAGACAGATATCTTCTGAACCGTATGCCCTTTATGCAGATGTGATGAATGTTTGGTCATTTAATGGTCCGCACGCACTTAAGCATAATGCGGCGTGATTTTGATTTGAAGAATTGCTGTATGATATGGTGTTTCATTATACTTGCTTTCTCTAAAACTATTGAGTCTGAATATGACAAAAGTTGACAATAAAATAACGATAATAATAAGTATTTCAACGGAAATAAATCGCATAAAGTTGATGTTTATTGTCTTCTTTATAAATCCTGGAAAAGTAGGGATTTTACTGTTGCTGTAATTATCTTATTTCGGTTTTCCATAATTTCTCTGAATTTTAACATACTAATGACTTCCGAAATACCTATACTTAACAAGCAAATCGCAATTTATTTGGATTTTCCTGATTAAAGGGGGTCACTTCTACTATATAAATGTCTAATCGCCACGTCAAATCAAATGCATTATATATAGATCACTAGCATTTAAAGTCATTTTAAGACACATCTTCTGAATTCTCTTATAAATAAAGGCAACAGTAGTATACCGCTGTTCAATAGTCATAATTCGATTAAGCAAAAACAAATCCGGGTAACAAACTAAAACTGAGGGAAACACATCAACTATAAGAGGAAAACAACGGAACACCAGAAACACTAAACTACAACAAAAGCAAACGCCAACATATACAGAAACGGACTTTAGATAACAACTGCCATATTCCTGACTTGGTACAGGACATTTTAAGAAAAAATGGTGGGTTGAACCTGGTTTTATGGCTAGCCAAACCTCCCGCTTATATCGCAAGTTAAAAATACGGCTAAAATGACAACACTACGTGACAGGAATACAGTACAAACAAACGCAAGAACACTCAGCACAGAGAAATACATAAATAAATAATATAATAGTACATTACAACATGTAAACCGCAGAATAATAACGGACACCTCCCATGAATTTACAACAGGACACCTGGTCACCACAAACGAAATATAAACTGCGCGTCACGAAAAGAACATAAGTGTTATATTTCTTATTTGTAAATAGAAAAAATTCTTGAAATTTACCATTACAAAATAGGAAATATAAGAAATGTGACTATTGTTTGTAACTGGCTTGATTTTGATTTTGTTTTCTTTACGAATTAAGGGATCATATGCACATGGAATAAATGTGTTGTTTTGGGTTTTCTTTCTGTCATTCACAGCAGAAAAAAAATCGGTGAATCTTACAAACGCTCAGACTCTAACCCTTCTTTAGAAAAGAGTTGACTTAAATGGTTTTGGCTATTCCAGATCTTTACAGTCATCTTATAATTTATATAACTCAAAATATATATCCTGTACTTTGCTGTTAAGACTTTGTCTCTGAGGATTCCTTGTGAAGCTTAATCCACAAATGTCCATCCAACGCAGTAAGAAATTAAAGAGAAGACGAAAAAACGTATGCTTTTATTTTTAACTACACATACGCATTTGTTTGTCGTTTTTAGGATTGTCAAGGTCAGACATTGTCCTCAAGTTTTCGAAACTTTTATCGTTTCAATACTGTATATCTACCTGTTTATCTTTAAAAAAAACAAAATATTTATTTTTTAGAAAGTAATCTTTACAACCATTATACATTGTAGACAAAACAATTCAGATTGCTTTCCATTCACTATACCTGGTGACGACCCTTACCATCGGGAAATATTAAGAAGTAATAGGAGATGTATAAATTTTGTCAGATCTGTAGCGGCATGTGACCTTGGTTGCAATTTAGGTAAGTTTGTGTAATAATATTAATCCTGCAAATTAAACCTTGAGAAGAGAAAATTATCTATATTTAACAGTATTGTTACCATGCATTATTTGTGAAAAATCAATTGATGTCAAATTATTATTAGAATTGATTCATAAATACACATATCAATGAATTGTAGTGTAGCATTTTTCTCTGTTTATCTTTACACATTCGTTTAAGTATTTAACACTTCATAGGAGTAAGAAATTTTCTGCGTTATCGTCAAGCCGGAGACAAAAAATGGCATGGAGCCTAATCATCTAAAAAAAAAAATGTTAGTTCATTCAAAAATGACGTTTCCTGATGTAAACAATATATCTAGGTTTTACTTCAAATGCTCGTTAGCTAATAAGCAACACTTAGATGATAACCTCTAAACAAATAGTTTCCAAAAACATTTTTCTTTCCAGATGTATAAATTCCTAAAATATAATGTATACAGGGTAACAGAACAGATCAACAATAATAAACTACTCTTAAACACTGACAATAATAACACATCCAACTCTCTACTGAGCAACAACTTTAAAAAAATAACAATTATATTCGTCAAAACTGTCAACAACAGTTATACACACTACTCAGTAACAACTGTCAACAATACAAATAACACAACATTTTGAACATTTGTCAATAATAACACATTTAATCAACCTTACCATGCAGTCCCATTGTGCCTTCTGCAGTTATGTTACATATTCACCAATTGCCAATTGATCAAAAGAATTTTTTTATGTTGGGTTGTGCCTGAGATGGAGATTACTTAAACATATAAATATGGACTCTAAAAAAAAACGTAGCATACAGTAATACTGTCAATTCTTGGTAGTTGAAGACTAAGTAAGTTAAAGGATATTACGGAGAAAGCACCTACTTAAGTACTATCTAAATATTAGTAGTGACTGACTAAACATATTTATATTTGGATATTTCAGGTTATCGGGAACAGATTAATGAACTGACACATTATATCGATGGTTCTAGTGTTTATGGTTCTACTGTTGAAGAATTAAATGATTTAAAAGACCCTTCTGATAATGGTAAAGTATAAATATGTGTTATACATTTAAAAATATTTAGAGAGCATGTTTAAGTGATGTCTGTAACGAGCAGGAGAAACAGAGATTTCCAAAAATAGTAATTATCTCTGCGAACAGTGTACGAACCATACAAAAATGAATTAGCAGAGACTGCAAGATACATAGTAGACTTTGTAAATCAATTACAGAAGTAAATATGTTGTATAACATTCCTTTTCCGTTTCTCAATAACTGTCTGTTAAACTTCATTATGCACCTCTAATTTCAGCTTGTGTTGATGCAATTTACCTACTGGGGTGCCATCACCATCCATATTTTTTTCTTAACAAGGGATTATAGTAAATCTGAAGTTGCAAGTCCCTTTGAGGAAGTATATTAATTTCTCTAAACCTTTTAACCATACTGAAATTAATTTTAAATATCAGAAAATTTCCAGTTTCTTAACACATAGTAGAGCGGGTATTGTATAGAATATATTCCTTCTTAAATACTTTAGATTCATTATTATTCGTTGGATACCAATTTTCGTGGTTTTCGTTTATACTGGTGAAACACTAATTTAAATGTTCAACGAATTACAAACTTTCTATAGGCTTGTATGCATACTTTAGCAAAACCCCGAAATTAAATATTCATGAAAGTATAAGTATTCCATAATCCACGAAAATTAGTAACCATGAAAATAAATGAATCCACAGTAGCCAATGAACAATGCAATTTAATAACATTTGATGATATCAATGTAGGTATTTGACATATTATTTCGGATGGATGCCGAAATAAACGTATAAAGTAAACAATTCGGTATTACTACTAGTATCATGAATCTTCTAGTAAAGCATATAATGGATTATCTACGTTTTTAATGCTTTTTCGTCGGTGATCTTCTATTAGAATCTCTCAAAACCCAAGTATGAAAAGTAAATATATAACTTTAAGGAATTCTAATTAATATCAAAATCGTCTTTGACCAACTTTATGAATAAAGGAATGGTGACTGGGGTATAGAAATATAGTCACATGTGTCTTCTATCGACCGGCAGTACAACCCTTACCAAAGTGAGGCGTATGTTAAGCTGTGCAGGATTTACAGGTGGTTTTCCAAATTTCCACCAAACAACAATCAATCAGTCCAGTTAACTAGTGAATGTAATGTCAATATAACAGTACAATAATTTTGAAGTAACCAATTAGTATCGACGTGTGTCTTCATAAATTTCTTTTTCAGAATGCTGTTTGGAATTCACATTAGCATGTAATGACCTTCTCTAAAAATGCAATCTGTGTATGAGGGTGCAGTGGTATATCTTTGCTGACTTTATATGAGACATTTTTATGATTATAGGAATGATGTTGGTTTCGACGGATGATAGGCTACCTCTTGATGACACGAATACTCTGAGTTGTACCTCGGATGTAGGTCAGACATGTTTTAGAGCAGGTACGTTTTAGTTTCTTACCGAAAAATACATTTGTATGCATGTCCAAATGGACATCAGAACTGATTTTTAAAGTCGCAACACAGGTATACAATTTATTTGTGAAGGAAACCCCGGTATATGAAAAATTGCCGCTTGCTACTTAGAATCAATGGTTTGAATGAAGTTCAAAATTGTACGTTTTGTATATTTATGTGTTTTGAAATTCATATAAGAAGCATAGCAAATTTTGAACATGTACGAGATGTCTGGAGTAAGATTTTGTTCAACCCAACCATTTCTTTTGGAAGAGCACCAAGACAGGACAATATCACTCAATTTACATTGTGTTGAATAGGAATAGTTAAAATAAAGCTTGTTTCCAAAAGTATAAATCGAAATGAATTTCTTTTGTGAACATGCCTCGAAGTTCTGTACATGTGTTATTCTCTTTCTATTCGACTTCCACATTATTTCAAAACAATAAAATGAGTGTGAAAGACATTTCGTTACAACGTTTGTCACATTAGGTGGAAAACCACCAATGCAGAATATGTCGTACACTTGATCTCTAATGTCGAATGTTATTTCTAACTATAACTTAATTGTTTTTAAATGATCAAGTTTTCACATCTTACAACTTTTTTTCCTTTCAAATTCAGAATACCCTATGGTTTAAGTTTTTTTTTTGTTGCTTGGTGTTTGTGTAGTGTATTTTGATTCTTTGTTCCATGCATGCGAGACTTTTTAACCACAGAAGCAGTACTGTAATAAGTGTGTCTGTTATGATATTGTAACTATCATATTTATTTAGTTGGCCTTATTTGTTTTGTGTGGCCTATTATATGTTTTTACATTGCGTACAAAATTATACACATTGTGTTACAACTATGCAGTTTAGAAATAACTGGAACAATCATTGATATCCATGGAATGATTAGAACTTTCTATTTCACTTACATAACGTTTCCAGAATGATCATAACAAAAGATGCGTAATTTAAACATCTAGCGTTATCTAGAAGTTTCCGTTTGAGTAATAATATAAGAATGTAGACCCTAAAGTTAGACACAGACATATAAAGACATAGACATTGATAGACATTAATATTCTCATCAGTTGGATTGACACTTTTATTTATTAACAACATCATACTAAATTGTGACCTATTGGACGTAATATTCTGTGGATTCCCTTGAAGATTTCCGGATAAAGAAAAGATAAAAGATTGGACTCATATTTTGATAGTTAAGTTGACATTTCTATTTGTGTAATATTTCTTGTAAACTAGTGTATAATAAATCTTGTTAAATTTTATTATTGATTTGTGTCTTTTGTTGGCTACAATTAAAAGGCGATTTTCTTGCATAACAGAAATTGGTGGCTCGTGTCCGGGATAACGTTAATATCTTATTAAAAAAATGTTCAATATTTTTATTAGAACTAGCCAACAAAATTCTACAAAATGGCATTTGATGCCTGTAAATTTTTGAAAACGCCTGACCTGGAGGGGTTTGATAATTTAAAGAAAGAGGAATTAGTGTTGTTTGCTAAAAATCTGAAATTAGACTTTAGAGTATCTATGAGAAAACAAATTATAAAAAATTTGGTAATAGACAAATTAATTGATGCAGAAATTTTTGGCGAAGAGGCTCTTGAACTTAAGGTCGAAAATGTTGATGCTATCAAATTAAAACAGCTCGAGTTAGAACATGAATTTAAATTAAAACAATTGGAAAAAGAAAAAGAAGAAAGGAAGGCAGAACTTGAAATGAAAGAAAGGTTAGAGACGGAGAAAAGAAAAGAAAAAGAAGATGAATTTAAATTAAAACAGGCAGAACTTGAAATGAAGGAAAGGTTAGAGATCGAGAAAATGAAAATTGAAATGGTCAAAGGAGAATGTAACACTAATGTACAGTCGAAATCAGAAAATTTTGATGCAGCAAAAAATATACGTTTGGTTCCCAGATTTTGTGAAAAAAACAGTCGATAAATATTTTCCACAGTTTGAGAAAGTTGCTCATAATTTGAAATGGCCAAAGCCTTATTGGACTACGATGCTGCAAAGTGTTTTTGAGGGCAAGGCCGCTGAAATTTACTCAGCACTTCCACCAGAAAGAAGTTCTGATTATGACACTGTTAAACAGGAAGTTTTGAAAGCTTATGAGCTAGTGCCAGAAGCATATAGACAGAAGTTAAAAAGTTTGAATCACAAACGTATGTTGAATTTGCTAGGGAAAAAGAAGATCTATTTGATAAATGAAAATAGATAACAATTTTAAGAACCTAAGACAGCTTATGTTATTAGAAGAGTTCAATCAATGTGTTCATTTGGACTTAAAACGCATTTAGATGACAAAACTGTTGAGACATTACAAGATGCAGCTGTTATTTCCGATATTTATACCCTTTCACATAAAAGAAGTTTCAAAGGTCAAAATTTTAATACTTCGAGTAGAAATTACAAGAATCAAAGCACTGAGTGACTGGTTGTAAGCCTGTTGCACAGAATAAGAGTCAGTCTAGTTATAATATGTCTAGTCCAAAATTATTAATTCGTGTTACCAATACGTTGGAATGTCCTGCGAGTCAGGCTTTTAAGTCCAGTTTTTGTGATTACATTGAGGATTATAAACCCTTTATGTCTGATGGGTTTGTTTCTATTGTTGATAATACTACTCTTCAGCCTATTAAGATTTTACGGGACACTGGAGCTTCTCAGACTTTATTGTTAGAAGATGTGTTGCCTTTGTCCGAGGAGACTTCTGTTGGTGCCTCCATTTTGTTACAAGGTGTGGAGTTAGGTTGTATAGACGTTCCCCTCTATCATATTTATCTGAAGTCAGATTTGATTACTGGACCAGTTGTTGTGGGTGTTTGTCCTAACCTCCCTGTTGAGGGTGTTTCATTATTGCTAGGAAATGATTTAGCTAGGAACAAAGTGGTTGCTGAACCAATTGTTACCAGTGAACCGGTGGTGGATGTTAAATCACCTGAAGATGACGCTGAGCTGTATCCAGCTTGTGTCATTACTAGGGCGACGGCTAGAAAACAACAAAATGAGGATTTGCAAGACGACCAGTTTGATTACATGGACCTTTCTGCCACTTTCCTAGCCGACATTGAAGGTCCCGGTAGTTCAGAGAAGGCCATAATAAGACCGCCTAGTATAAACAAGAATGTAATTATGCCATGGCCAGACGTGAACAGCCATTCATGAAACCGAAGGAAATTTATTGAAGAACAAATTAAAGACCTTGAGGTTCTTCAGCTCCGCAAGATGGCTCAACCACAGAAGGAAGCAGACAAAGTGGCCGAATGTTATTACCATCAAGACGGAATTTTAATGAGGAAGTGGAGGCCCCCTGATGCTACCCCAGAGGAGGAATGGAGAGTGGTATACCAAGTGGTGGTGCCTAAAGTTTATAGGCAAGCCATTATTGGTCTTGCCCATGACACCCCTTGGCTGGACACTTAGGTATAAGGAAGACTTGTCTTAAGATCTTGCAGCATTTCTACTGGCCACGACTTAGAAATGATATCGCAGAATACTGCAAATCATGCCATATATGCCAGGTTGTTGGTTAGCCTAACCAGAAAATATCACCAGCACCACTTCTGCCTATTCCAGCCTTTGAAGAACCTTTCAGCCGAGTACTCATTGATTGCGTTGGACCTTTACCGAAGACCAAGACCGGAAATGCGTATTTATTGACGATCATGTGTACCTCCACTCGTTTTCCTCAGACTATTCCGTTAAGGAATATCAAGACACCTACTATTGTCAAAGCTCTGATCAATTTTTTACGCTAGTAGGACTTCCAAAGTCTATACAGTCCGACCAGGGTTCAAATTTCATGTCAGGTTTTTTTCAGCAAGTCGTGTACCAGTTAGGGATTGCTCAGTATAGGTCAAGTGCTTATCATCCAGAATCGCAAGGTGCCTTAGAACGTTTTCATCAAACATTGAAGAACTTGATTAGAACTTTTTGTCTTCAATTTGACAGGGACTGGGATGATGGTGTTCACTTTTTACTTTTTGCGGTCCGAGAGGCTGTTCAAGAATCCCTTGGGTTTAGTCCCTTTGAGTTGGTATTTGGTCACACTGAAAGGGGAGCTTTAAAATTGATTAAGGAAAAATGGCTTACTGAACACACTGACTTAAATCTTCTAGATTATGTATCAAGATTTAAAGAAAAATTGTATACTGCTTGTCAAATTGCTCAGAAAAATTTAAAAACTGTTCAGAATAAGATGAAAATATAGTATGATAAAGATGCCAGGGACAGAGTTTTTGAGCCAGGTGATAAGGTACTTGTATTTTTGCCAGTCCCTGGACATCCATTACAAGCTAAATATTGTGGTCCTTATACCATAGAGAGTAAAATCAATGATTTGAATTATATTGTAAAAACGCCAGGTCGGCGTAAACAAAATAGAGTGTGTCACATTAATATGTTAAAACCGTATTTTGAGCATACTAATGAAGGTGAGAGTAAACCAGTTGCCACTTTAGCCATTGTTAAATTAGAGAACAATCATGACAAACCAGATATAATTGAACTATCTTTTAGTTCTAAAACTACGGAAGAGACATTTAGATTGAAAAATTCAGAAATTTTGTCAAATTTAGATTCAAAACTTGCACATCTCTTTTGATCGTAGAGAAAAATTAAAAGCTTTGGTATTTTCTTTTAAAAATCTTTTTCCAGATGTGCCAAACAAAACCACTGCTGTTTGTCATGATGTCGATGTTGGTAATGCTTCTTCAATTAAGCAACATCCTTACCTGCTCAATCCACTCAAACTTGAATTTATGAGACAAGAAATTAAATATATGCTTGACAATGATATTATTGAGCCGAGTAACAGTGAGTGGAGCTCTCCTTGCCCAAACCAGATAAAACCTTTCGTTTCGTAACTGATTTCAGAAAAGTAAAGATCTGTTTCAAAATCTGATTTCTATCCCATTCAAGGATAGACGATTGCATTGATAACATTGGACAAGCAAAATTTGTGAGCAAATTTGATTTATTGAAAGGTTACTGGCAAGTCCCATTAACACAGAGAGCTCGAGAAATATCAGCTTTTGTCACACCAGATGGCTTATTTCAATATACTGTAATGCCGTTTGGTATGAAAAGTGATCCAGCTACATTTCAAAGAATGATCAATAATGTTATAAAAAATAGACTGTTGTTATGCTTATATTGGTGATCTTATTGTATGTAGTGATAGCTGGGAAGAGCATTTAACACATTTATGTGATACTTTTGATAGATTGTCACAATCAAATTTGAGTGTTAATCTTAGTAAAAGTGAATTTTGCCAGGCCACTGTTGATTATTTAGGGCATACAGTTGGCCAAGGTCAAGTGAAACCTATTATGGCTAAAGTGAATGCAATTACCAAATTTCCTCCTCCTACAAATAAAAAACAACTTATGAGATATTTAGGCATGATTGGTTTTTACAGAAAATTTTGTTCAAATTTTGCTACTGTTGTTCAACCATTGACTCATCTTTTACGGAAAGATTCTAAATTCATCTGGAGTGAAAATTGTCAAAACGCGTTTGAAAATACCAAATCACTTTTAATTAATTTCCAGTTCTGATCACTCCAGACTTTGAAAAACAATTTAAACTTGCCGTTGATGCAAGCGATGTAGGAGTTGGAGCTGTTTTATATCAAGAGACAGATGATAATGTTGAGAAACCTATATCATATTTTTCTAAGAAATTAGATAAACATCAGAAAAATTATTCAACTATTGAAAAAGAGTGTTTTGCACAGTTGTCTGCACTTCAACATTTTGATGTATATTTAAATCCCACTGTCGATCCTATTCTTGTTTATACTGATCATAATCCTCTCACCTTCATACATAAAATGAGAAACAAGAACCAGAGATTTACTAGGTGGAGTTTATTGTTACAGGAATTTGATGTTATTGTAAAACATATTAAAGGTAAAGATAATGTAATAGCAGATGCTGTATCTAGAACTTATTGAAACACTTTGTATATACTATGTATCTTTGTACATATTATTCATGAAAAGTTTTTGTTACACTCAAACTTTTTTTAAGGGGGAGGTGTTTTGATATTGTAACTATCATATTTATTTAGTTGGCCTTATTTGTATTGTGTAGCCTATTATGTTTTTACATTGTGTACAAAATTATACACATTGTGTTACAACTATGCAGTTTAGAAACAACTGGAACAATCATTGATACCCATGGAATGATTAGAACTTTCTATTTCACTTACATAACGTTTCCAGAATGATCATAACAAAAGATGCGTAATTTAAACATCTAGCGTTATCTGGAAGTTTCGTTTGAGTAATAATATAAGAATGCAGACCCTAAAGTTAGACACAGACTAGATAGACATAGACATTGATAGACATTAATATTCTCATCAGTTGGATTGACACTTTTATTTACTAACAACATCATACTAAATTGTGACCTATTGGACTTAATATTCTGTGGATTCCCTTGAAGATTTCCGGATAAAGAAAATATTAAAGATTGGACTCATATTTTGACAGTTAAGTTGACATTTCTATTTGTGTAATATTTCTTGTAAACTAGTGTATAATAAATCTTGTTAAATTTTATTATTGATTTGTGTCTTTTGTTGGCTACAACTAAAAGGCGATTTTCTGGCGTAACACTGTAGAAAACTTTGATTAGGATAACCACTCGTCCAACATATAATGGTTTATGCCATAATTTGCCTTTGTATGTGGATACTGTGATCTGAATACTCAAAAGTTTAGTATATTTGTCATTAAAATTTGTTTTAAAAAGAAAAACAGTTTATTAATATTTTGTTTGTTGGTTCAATGTGCAAGCTACAATACTCCAGAGATATACTTGTATGAAATGAACAGATTTTGTATTGCTGTTTCTTGATAGTTATTATCAGGTCTTTATCCTTGACATAAAGGACTTGTTTCTTTCAACAGAATAAAACGGCACCTTGTGTCCACTTCATCGGTTTATTTTAGATATTCACCGAATACCACCATAATTGTACTTGAAGGTTCATAGGCATAGGCAGGAGTTGCCATAAAATGAATTAAAAAACTGGTTAGGCGCTACTACAAATACTGTCATGTGTTGGCTAACAATGTAGTATATTTTTTAAAATAGTAAGATAATCATAGGACATTATCAAGATATTGTTTAAGAATAACTGACAAGGGAAATATGGATTGAAATTGGCAAACTCATAAAAGATACGTCTAAATTCCATTTAATTAATAAATTTAATAACACTTACCGTTACTTAAATGATATTTTTTTAAAGAAAGTCTAAGGACACTTGTTTTTTTTTTTTTTTTTATTATTAAAAAGCCATTCAAGTATATAAAACATGCTGATTTTTTTTTTTTTTTTTAAATTCGAAGTATCATATGACTTAAATAGATTAAAACATATTATTACATTGGTAGCAATGAATTACATTGATTTCCCAGTTAAATAAAAACCGATAATTTCACATGTGAAATAAACGTGGTTATTTCACTCTCTGACGTCATACAACAATAGGCGTTGTCAAGACGTCGATAACGTCGGATCAAAACAAATTGTGAATGCGTAGAAAAAAGATATAGTTCCTTACATTTTCTACATTAATTTCATTAAAAAAGCCATTTGCCAATGTAATAAAAAGAATAACTAATCAAGGAATTCAAATATCGAAAAATATTAAACTCGTAACCGAACAACACTGATAATTAACTCATGTGCTACGCGCATTCGTGAATTAATGTGTTGTTCGGTCACTCGTTGAATATTTTTCTCTATTTGAATTCTTCGATTAGTTATTCTATAACTAAAATACGTCCATTTTCACTGAACTAGTACACAATTTTATTTAGGGGCCAGCTGAGGACCACCTCCGGGTGCGGGATTTTCTCGCTGCGTTGGAGACCCATTGGTGGCTTTCGGCTGTTGTCTGCTCTTTGGTTGGGTTGTTGTCTCTTTGACATATTCCCCATTTCCATTCTCAATTTTAAAGTAACTAAATATGTTCTGTTATATAGTTATCACGAATAGTCTTCATCCTGTCGATACTATGTACTGATATTTGGTCAGTTGCACAAGGTCATGCTTTTTTCTGACTGTTAAAGTTGCCATTACACTAAAGTCCGCTGGATGTGTACTGATTGATACTTTAGTCTAGGAAAACATGATTGATCTATAACTTAAAAAATGAAAAAAACAACACGTTATAATTTGCATGCGTTTGAAGCGCTTTTCTGGATTTACCTTCATCAGGAACGCTCAAAGCCGAATATTTGAAAGCAAAGGATGAAACCGAAACAGTTGAAGAGCTATATTACCATAAAAGACCTAAAAAAAATAGCCAAATCCATCTAAGGTCAACTTTGCCTGGGGGAGTTGAAACCTTAGTTTCTAGTAATTTCAAATTTTGTTATCGGTCAATTTTAGAAGGTTTTGTTATAAATCATGCCAGTACCGAAGTACCGAAGTACTGGCTACTGGGCTGATGATACCCTCGGGTATCAGGAATGCTCAAAGCCGAATATTTGAAAGCCAGGGATGTGAATTAAACTTTGAATTAAACTATATCTTTCAGTAACTACGAATACCATTTGATCGGTACTTTGTGTCTTTTGTCTCTGTGTTATTTTATTGTGTTTTTTGCCAATTTGATTAATTCAAGCCAATTCAAGTCTGATTTTTACAGTTTGTCTTAGGGTTAGGGAAGGGTTGAGCGCTCATAAACATGTTTAACTTCGGTCTATTCTTTATGTGTTTGTTCTAAGGCAGTAGCCTGTAATTCAGCGGCTGTCGATGGTTGAGGTATGTCAAATTTGTTTTTCGTGTATTAATTTGTGTATTATTTTCCGCAATACGAAAATTAATCCATAGAAAAGGAAATAAGATTCTCTATTTGTTATTAAGGCTTTGTATATACATATAGGCTATATACAAACATCTTTATAAAACTACAAGTATAATTCTACATTCTGCATTCTGCATGCAATTATATTTTGAATGTGTTGAAAAATTTATATAAAAAAAAAGTAAATTTCATTTTATGTTCTAATTGAAATTATCATTTCTCATTAATATGGTGTGTAATATTTCGGGTTAAATCCAGGAGGCATAGCACGGGATCGAGTACTAGAAAATGATCATATTGAAATAAATAAAATACTCTTTCCTCTAGCTTTTTAAATTACATTTTTCTCTACAACACAGGTGATGTGCGGGCCAATACACAACCCGCGCTCAGTTCCCTACACACTATCTGGGTAAGAGAGCACAACCGAATTGCACAGCATTTCAAAAATAGTCCCGAATGTTACAACTGGACTGGTCAACAAATTTTCGAGGAAACTAGACGCTACGTTGCTGCAGAAATTCAATACATCACTTATAATGAATTTTTACCAAAACTATTAAGTGAAGAAATCCGTGAACAGTTTGGTTTGGTACCATTAAGGGATGGATACTTCACAGACTATGACCCAAACGTGCGGCCAATGATCCGAAATTCATTTTCAACTGCAGCATATAGAATGGGACATAGTTTGATAAGAGATAAGTTTTTCTTTCCGGACAGTGATTTTGATCTTCACGTCCATTTGAACAAACCTGATTTAATATATGAACCTAATGGTATAGAGCGTTGTACACGAGGTATGTATGAAAATCAAGCACAAAAAATAGACGAGAAGATGACGAGAGAAGTCACTTGGAAATTGTTTGAAACAATAGCAGGAAATGGTGGGGACTTGGCGGCTTTCAATATTCAGCGAGGTCGAGATCATGGACTTCCGTCATACACTACGTGGCTACACTGGTGCACAGGGAAAACAGTCGAAACTAATAATTTTAACCCAGGTGTAGAAGGGGGTCTTTTTTATCACAGTGCGGGAGCCTCGTCAAAGCTGAATAGAGCTTATGCGTAAGTAAATCACTCGTAACAAACTTTTCAAAAATGAAAAATACTAACCTAATAAAGGTATCAATTGTAAACTATTCTATTCATATAGAAAAAAAAATCCGTCAAACAAAGGAACTAATATGGTCCAAAACACACACAAACATGTACAAAATAGTTAGAGACTAGCTATAGAGAGAAAAAAGAATTCCTAAGATACTAAAACATTATACCTTAAGGATGTACTTAGGTGAAATTAAAAAAATCTAGAATTTAAAATTGATACTATAAGTCAGAAGAATATTAGTTAAGGAACAAAATAAGCTAAAAATATTGATAGATTATGGAACTCCTTTTTGAGATCTTTGATCTTTAAAAATGGCGGGAAAAGGCTGACTCGGACTTTTACCTTATATTTAGCATTGGCATTAATAGGGTCTCAAATCGTAAGATAAAAAATCTAGAATCTGCTTAAATTTTGGTAATGACTTTTTTATGAGCTATTGAAGTCTTCTATGAAAAGAAAAGTGGGTGATATGGGGCAAAATATTTTACTCTGTATCATAGGAAAAAACCCAAGAAGTCCGAACATCTGACAAAAATTCATAAACCTCACCTGAGTACATCCTTAATTCACTATCAACCACGATTCTTTTTTGTGCAGTTATAATCAAAAATACAACTGTAATACACATTTATTGATCCAATTATGCAAGATTCCAGATGGTTATAATCAATTTTGAATTTGCATGTGTCGATTATTGGTTATTCAAAAGAAGATGAATTATAATTGCGAAGGAAATTGAATGTTGTACATAATCATTTATATATATAATTGATATAACGGTCCTATAAATTACCCTTATAGCATGATAGCTGGTGTTTTACACGCCCGTCAAGGACGGACGTATTATGGCTTACCATTGTCTGTCCGTCCGTATGTCAACACTTCGTTCGATAAATCAAAAATATTTTTGACCCATTTTCAAATAATTTTAACACAACATTATGATTGATGGAAAAAGCTCCTTTGTAATTGAAAAAAATGGCGTTGACGCTCCAGAATAATGGGACTTTAACCGTTTAAATAAAGGCAATTTTTCACATATCGCAAACTTACTTCAGTATGCCTGGATTTAAACTTAAAATAATTGTTAGAATTAATGAACATAACTAACAAGAGATAAAAACAAAAATATCCTTTACATTCCAGAGTTGTACGATTTTGACCGTTAGATGAATAAAAGGCATCTTTTAAATATCATCCACTAGTATGCTTGGATCAAATAACTGCACATTCAACACTGTTATTGGTGAATGTAGACTCGTTTTTTGATTTTGAAAATTTTGTTGTTTGTCATGCCAGCGTTATGGGATTTTTAACAGTCGTATTTGACAAAATATTTATACTACTAAGAGCATCTACCTTTAGATATGTTCTTCTACAGAGTCATTTCATTTGCTTCTCCTGAAATGTCTTCTATTTACCACATTGTGTTATTACAAGAGTTTAAATATACACTATAAGGGCGTATCATGTGTTCTTGGTACAAGCAACTGTTTATCTATATTATATACCTTTTGTCGTTGATGCCATATCTTCTGTTTGTACCTGATAATCAGCGACCAACATATATATGACCTTTTACCCTGCAACGTCCGGTCTGTGTGTATGTTTGATGTTTTTCTGCTTTGTATCGATCTGATGAGTTAAGCCTTTTTCAACTAATTTTTATAGTTTCTTCTTATGTTGTGCTGTTACATCACTGTCCCAGGTAAGGGGAGGGTTGAGCGCTCACAAACATGTTTAACCCCGCCACATTCTTTATGTGCCTGTCCCAAGTCAGGAGCCTGTTGTTCAGTGGTTGTCGTTGGTTCATGTGGGTCATATTTGTTTTTCGTTAATTGTTTTGTTATAAATTAGGCGGTTAGTTTTCTCAATTGAATTGTTTCACATTTTTGATGTCCGGGGCCTTTTATAGCCGACTACGGTACGAGTTTTTCTCATTGTGGAAGGCCGTACGGTTGCCTATAATTGCTTACATCCACTTTATTTGAACTTTGGTGGATAGTTGTCTCATTGGCAATCATACCTCATCTCCTTATTTTTATATTTTTATAGGTACACTTGTGATATAGAATTGTTTCCTGGAGGTATATCGGAAGATCCTTTACCAGGCAGCAGATTAGGGCCAACATTTACATGTATACTAGCTTTACAGTTTAGAGCTCTTAAATATGGTGATAGATTCTTCTACGAGGGGAATACTCCACTGAATCCGCATCCATTTACACCACAAGAACTTGAAGGTTTCCGTCCAATAACAATGGCAAAGATAATATGTGAAAATACTAATATTGAACGGATACCACAAGATGTATTTTTAGAACCTTCAGAAAGGTTAGTTAGTCTTCAGTGTTCGTATTTAAAAAAAAAAGCATTGAACCCCGCCTAAAATAAAAACGAAAACAAACTAACAGACAAACCAAAACAAGAAAAAGGAGGGAAAAGCACACATGACTGAATGAAATGATCTTGATTAGCATTTTCCTCATATTTGTAGTTATTAAGTGATTATATCTAAACAATGTTCATTTATGGTTTTCGGTATAAAAACTATCATTTGGCAAACACTGTGCATTAATTAGATTCATTCGTTATACTAGGATATAAAATGTAGGATCACATGAGCATATCTCAAAGTAAATTCCTTTCTTTCGAAACCAATGACATTCAATTTCTATTTGCAGCAATCCGCTTATGAATTGCACGGACCTTCCCGATATCTGTTTCCCTAAGAATGGTGGATGGAGCGATTGGAAAGATAGTTGTTGTAGTAATTGTTGTACCAGACAACAATACCGATCATGTGATAATCCTCCACCAAATGAATGCGGAAAACAATGTGACGGATACGATTTCAGATACAAAAACAAGTATCACTATGGCGAAGGACACGGAGGCTGCTGTCACTGCGGTGGCCATTGACATGGAGGATGCTATCCCTTTCATGACCATCACGATGGCCATTAGATTCTTCATCTTGTAAACAGTAGAATGAGATATCCCTTCTAAAAATATCTAGTAAAGTTAATCATTTGGTAATGTTACCCACTTTCATATTAAACTCTTATTTTCATAATTTTAGAAGTGTAACACTAAAACGTCACTTTTTTAACGTGAAACTTTAAAAGTATGTAAGTATGCTTAAACCATGGTTCTAACTCCATCAGGAAAAGCTGACCATAGACAATTTTGATTGGTCTATTTAAACCATTTTGGTTTGTAAGGTCTCTGACGTTTTATATTTTTAACTTTTCAATCTTTTAGTCAAGAACGTAATAGTGATAAAGATTAATCTAGGAACACGTATTGTTTGCAAGGAAATGTCATTTGGCTCCTGTTAGCTTTATCAGACAACATATTGTGAACTGACCGATATATTTGAAACAGACTGAAAGATTTGACAAGGAAAAACCTTTAAAATGCTTAACAATGAATATTAGCCTGTTGAGTGAGTAGGTCTCCATTGCTTAGTTGACAGCGAACTGTAAGATAAAACTTAATTAACTTCAGTAATTATGTCAGTCTGAACGTTTCAGAATTTGTTACTGTGAAAGTACTTTTATTCGTAGTCATCAATTTTCGTGGTCTGAGCAAAGGTTACTTGTTCGTGTGTTCTTAAATTCGTGGATTTTAGTTTTCTGAAGAAAAAAATCGCATAAAGAATTTAAAGCCATCAGAAACGAAGAATCTTGAAAAAAAAATCATATGTTGTTTTACATGATTTGTGGGACATTGCAAAATAAGGTGTTCATTTTCACTTACTTGTTCATCTTTCATTACTGAAAATATTCATCAAATGTTTGATAAAATAATTGCTTTCGGAAATAAGCTGATTCATCTATTCTTACAAATTGTCTCGATTGAAAGAAATTGCAAAGTAAACATTTACCCGAGATCGAATGATCAACAGATTGTCAAAGGTGTTAATTTGGCCATAAACATATCACTTAAAGAAAACGGTTATATACAAAAATGTTACAATTTAACTTTGAGCTGTAGAATTATTTCTTACGAAATAACAAAGCAAGCCAAATATGAAATTATTTTTTTTTGTATGAGAATTATGAGCAGATAAAATAAACACTTCAACATCGCATAGCATCACCGGACGTCTGACTTTCATCGATCAAACTAATTTTTCATGAGAGTTAAAGTCGCACAGTTTATGTTTCTTAAAGATTAAATGGGTGAAATCCTGTCTGAAGTTGTAAATATAATTCATAGTGCGTCTGCTGATATTCGATGTATTCTCTAGATCATATCCCCGTATCCATGTACTCAAATCTACATGTAGATCTTTCTATGTCTTGATTTGGACAACATTGTCATATTTCGATGGACACTTCAATTCGTTGATAAAGCCATCCAAGAAAACTACGAAAATTGGTACCCTACGAATAAAAGTACTTTTACAGTATAAATCAAATTGAATGTTTTAGTCCAAACTTTATTTCATAGTGCTTGATATCATGATTTATGTCACAAACCTATTCGTTTTGTATTGTGTCAATTGTTTTTGTTTTCGTGTGCTTAGACATTTTTTTCAGTTCTTCTTTAGCTTATTTCTTATAAAGTACACTTAATTTCATTTTTATGAACATTACTTAATAAACAATTTAAAAATAAAATCATCTGTATTAATTATGAAAACTGTAATTTTATGTTTCTTGTTACTTACGAGATAACATGATTGTGATAATCATGCAATGCCTTATTGTAAACTCTCATACACATAAAGTGTTACAAGAGGATTGATTGATTAATTGTTGGTTGCTTAAAGTCTAGTGGCAAATATTTCGTGCATGTTCACGACGAGAACAAATTACCAATAAATGCAAGGTGTGTACTTTGAGAGAGGCCGTCCTGGGTGAAGGTCGGGGGATTTTTAACTTAATTTTTATTCTAAATTCCGCTAAAATATAGCTATATTCTTTAAGATCTTAATATTATATAATGAAAATAGTCCATACATTTTATATACAGATGTACAGCGTGTAATATGTTGGAACTTACTTTATTATAAGAGACTTATATGTATCAAAGTTTTACATATATCGAAACAAGTTTGTTGTGTTTTTATGGTATTTATAGATAGGTCTGTTTGATTGGATATATATAGAAATAAGAAGATGTGGTGTGATTGCCAATAAGACAATTATCCACCAGAGTTCAAATGAAGTGGTTGTTAGCAACCAAAGGCGACCGTACGTCATTCAACAATGAGTAAAACCCATACCGTATAATCGGATGGAAAGGCCCCGGACATGAAAAATGTGAAACAATTCAAATGAGAAAACTAACGGCTTAATTTATAACAAAACAATTTACGCCAAAAAAAATATGACAGATCTGAACCAACGACAACCACTGAACTACAAGTTCCTGTCTTGGGAAAGGCACATAAAGAATGTGGCGAGCTAAAACATGTTTGTGAGAGCTCAATCCTCCACTAACCTAGGTCGATGGTATATCAGCACAACTAAAGAACAAACTATAAACATTAGTTGTAATTGGCTTAACTGAAAGGATCGGTACGAGGCACAAAACAATTAACATAAAACAATAGACACAAAGCAACGCAATCAGAGACACATAGGTACTGAAAGCTAGTACAACTAATAAATGAATCATGTTATCCCAGACATATATAAAAGAATACGGATAGAATTTCATGCACGGGTTGTTTAGAAGTCTTGAAAGTCATTCGGGTTATTGCAGTCGAGTGTGCAAGAGGCTTTTGGAATTTCTTACGTTTTGGTACAATCAATCTAGCATGAAAAATTCTTTAAGTGAAGAGACTTTTTCAAATACTTGTAGAATATCTGGAGTAGTTCGTGAAGAGCATCAAACAGCCAAGGAGGTTGCTAAATTCACTTAAGTTCTTTTTAAGGACTATTTTGATAACAGAACATGAACTTTAAAGCTTGAGTTGAAAGAAGAAGCGGCAAGCAACATTTAATAACATTTTGAAAAAGCTAAAAGCAGATAATTCTTATAAATTTAAGTTTGCCGGGAACAAAGTTCAGTTTGAATTTTATTCTGACATTGACCACGAGAAATTAAAAATTAAAGACATTTGCTATGATATCAAGGAGAGAAAATCCACAAGCGCAAGAAATTCATCAAGACTTGATACAAATCCCTAACCAGATGTGGCATAGGTGGGTAGTATTTATCAGACGATCTCACATCAAATACCGACGATGGTCAGCAGAAAGCCGTGCTCTCAAAGCGAAGAGAACCGAGACCAAGATAGGATCAAACGTTTTGGCAACAGTCATTGATCTGAGATGCCTAAGGCTTCCTTCACAGTACCTACTGCCACCGTTACTAGTGCTCCTGGGCGTAATGTTCGTGCCTACGAAAACAAACACTTGGCCTTATTCCACAGACATCTGTTTTGGTTGACAGACCAGGGGTCAATGGAGAAGAAACTGTTTAATAAGCCAGCAAGTTCCAGATAAGGATGTTACTTAATAACTGGATTCGTATGAATATGAACAATCAACTAGTGTACAATCTGTAAAACGCAGACTGAAAGAAACATTATCATTGATTATTGGAAAAGGATTGAATAAAATTCTTATATAATAGACATTATGGAAAACAAATATGCTATTCCTTCTGATACAACACCACATTCAGTATTAAGTAAAAATAATAAATCTGCTATAGATAATTCGGAATTTATATCACAAGCTATTGCTGATCTTTTGGTTAATGATTGAAGGAGTTAAAACCAGACCTCGTGTTATAAATCCGTTAACAGTTTCTACACAAAATATGGGGAAAAAGAGATCGATTTAAGATTTACGGGAAGTTCATAAACATATCTGGAATAACGATATAAAATTTGAAGATTGGAGGGTAGCGTTACAACATTTTGAGAAAAATAACTTCAGTTTTATATTGGAATTGAAGTGTGATTACCATCATTTTGATATCGAAAAATCCAGTCAGAATTACTTAGGTTTATCATGGGAAGGTACATTTTATGTTTTAAAAGTATAATCATTCGGCGCTTGTTTTCTAGTCCAAATGTGTTCACAAAATGTCTAAGACCGTTAGTTAAGTTTTGCAGGAACAGTGGAATTCGTATAACTATTGTTTTATATTTAGATGATAGTTGGGGTAGTAATTCTGATTTTTTCTGCCTATTTAGATTCTGTTTTCACAGACTTTATATAATGCTGGTTTTGTAGTAACCATTGTAAAATCTGCATGGAAAACATGCAAGGAGCTTGTTTAGTTAGGTTTAATTTAGAATTCGTTAAATAACAGTATCCAAGTTCATTCAAAGAGAGAAGTTGATCTTATTACTTGTATTAATTAATCGATAGATTCTTTGACTTTTGTCAGTGCAAGCATTTTAGCCAGGTTCACCGATAGAGTGATTTCCATGTCACCTATTATGTATAGATTAATTGAGTCACGTGTTTCATATTGATTTAATTTGAAATATCTCAATATTAACAAAGCTTTCTTTTCTAGCACATCAATTTCTAAAAGCAAAGGAACATGTAAAACTCACTACAGCACACTGGTTTGATTCTGGTTGATCAAGTTTTCCAACTTATACAAAATCATGTAAATGCAGCAAATTTGACACAGTGACACAAAATGCCTCCTTTGTTTTATGTGAATACAAAGCAGGACCATTTAAAAAACCTGATCTCAATTTAAGTTTTGTTATCCGATATTTTGTTCTTTTTTGTGTCTTTTTTCATTTTATTGATATCTTGTTGATCTGAAATTTGACTTTTGTAGGTATACCGTATGTGTTTTTTTTTACATTTATCTTGAAGGCATTTGGAACAAACCATTACCAGCACCAAGCTGGTTACTCATTCAATCATTATCTATACACCCGATACAATTGAGTAAAACGAACAAAAGATGCATACCGGTAGCACCAAATAATGTATTGATAAATGTCACTGCCTTTTGTTTACTGGCACTAAATTAACTATAGAAATTAACAAAAAGAGGTTTTAAAATGAAAATTAATTTTATTCTAAAGATCTATTCTTTTGGCCTAGCAACATGATAGTTTCATCGTAAGGGACTTAGAAGTCATAGGCGAGTTACAGTTTTGGAAACATCAAATTTCTGTTTTAAATTGAATGCTTTTCCGAGTATCAGGTTCCTTCTATAATTGTGTATTCAGAAGCAAGCAGTTTTACTATTGCATCTTATTCGTGTCAATTAGACAATCAGATTTTTCCCAAAATGTGGACTGGAGGAGAAAAGAATCAAGTTCCACATGGAGGTAAAATCAACGTTGAATACCATGACGTTAGATCAACGTTGAATTTGGGTCGATCAATGTTGTTAAACGTCGAGTGCTATATAATTTCTGTTTTATTGCTTCGCATCACGGTGCGGAGCTATTAGTTTCAGTCGATATACACACGGTGCGGAGCTATTAGTTTCAGTCGATATACACGCCATCTTGAAATAATTACTTATCACATATAGATTCTGATTGGTTGTTTTATGATGCGGCTGAGATACAGCAACAGCTATTGGCTTAAATGAGATAAAGAATTACAGACTTTTCTCGTCTCAGGATAAGACATCAAATGCCGGAAAATTAACTATGTGTATTTCAGTTCCGATCAACTGTCATTAATTCATGTTCGTATTATTATGCATATATTGCACACTGAAATTCAATATTGAATTATCAATTATTAATACGTGTTTATTTGCTTTGTTAATATGCAATATGCACGATTTGTTTTGCTAAACAATGTTACTATACACTGATTGTTTACAAAAATGCATTATCTGTATTTTATAACTTCTGCCAATCTAGGCACACCTCCGAAGAGGCACACCTCCATGCAAAGTCGTGTCTATCTGTAAATATAAATATATATACAAAAATTGATATTCCAAGTCTAAGACATCCATTTTGTATCAATCAATATCTAAAAATACCACATTTCCAATACTAAATCAACAACCACACGTACACATATTACCTTAAATTAGGATAGAGCGAAGCAGTCCACAGCTTTTTAGAAAGCTCAAACTTGTGTTAGATAATTTTCAAGGTCATTTATCAGGAAAGAGATAAAAGTGGTCGGAACTGTGGAGTCAGATAGTGGTAAACTGCAGTACATAGTTTGTCGTTGTCGATAGTTTCTATTTGTGTACAGAATTCCATTAAGTTATACTGAATCATAATATTATGAATTATACAATATCATACATATTGAATGTGTACCTAGAGACAAAATGTTTGATTTTGACGATTGGGGTGTCAGTATTGAGTTTATGAATTTATAGATTATATGTATGGACTTCATTCAGTTGAGGGGCCTCGGTGGCCGAGTGGTCTAAGTAGTTACTACTGTAATCACTAGCCAGTCAACACTGAGGTTGTGAGTTCGAACCCCGCTCGTGCGGGTGCACTCGACTCAATCTTAATTGACTAGGATTGTCAGTTTTCCTATCGAAGGTCGGTGGTTTCTCCGGGCACTCCGGCTTCCTCCACCAATAAAACTGACCGCCACGAAATAGCCCAAAAGCGGTGCTTAAAAGTGGCGTTAAAACACCAAAATCAAAAATCAAATTCATTCAGTTGAGAGATTCGCTGACAGCGATAACAAGAAAATTGTTATATTCAATTCTAGAATTAAGAGACAAAGATCATCAGGTGAAGATGCTTTTCTTTTGACTGGAAGGAGGACGATAATTAGTTATTCGCCCCTATACATTTAGTATGTAGCGTTAATTAACATTGTAACATTGTATTGCGCGTAAAGCTTCAGGTACTCTTATTGTAACAAAATGGCAATCTGCACCATTTTGGCCCTTGTTATTGTAGAATAATTTTTTATGTCAACCTTATGTGGCTGAGAAGCTTGAATTTAAGGATATTAAAGAAATTTATATTCATGATATCTAATAAGAATTCATTGTTTACTACAAAGGATTTTAAAGGCACTGTAATTGCTGTTCGCATTGTGAATCAATATTGAAACACTTGATAGAATTTTGAAAAATAATGAAAATGCATAACAAACAATCTTTTTATTTTAATTAGATGTTAATATTTAGGTATTTACTTATTATTCATATAAAACATAAAATTCTATTAAACATATACAATTAATACCAATTCCATTGTTCATTTTATGTATTAAAAACATAGTGATTAATGGATTGAGTTTCAAAATATTTATCGTTTTACTAATAAATGTGATCGTGATTTAAATACTTATAAGTATATATTGATGTTTTAGTTGATGAGATTGGTTTATCGAATTATTAAAATTATGAACACTTCACGAGGCTGGTTTGAAGAATATTTCTGATGAAAAACAATGTAGATCTGCCGCTTGTCTTAAATAACAATAAAGATATACCGCTGGGCTAGAAAAACAATATGCATATGCCGCTTGGTTAGAATAAAAACTTAAACTAAATTACAACTTAAATATACCGCTTGGCTACGTTTCAAGGTTAATGTAATGTATCAAACTGCCACATGCCGCATGGCTACAATATGATATAATTACGCAATACACTTGATTGTAGGCGTCAGCTGGTTTATTTTGGATATAGATTCTTTATACAAATATATCATTTTCTCTTTTTATTAAACGTATTGCAGATTTGGTTAATATGGGAAGGTGGACAAAAGTTAATAAAGAATATGATATTCATTTAAAGGAGCTTTCTAAAAAAAATTGCTAGAAGTTGTTATGAATTCGAAAGCATTTAAATACAGTAAAAAGGTATAATAATGGGTTTCGAGCATGGTGCGGGTGGTGTAAACAACGTGATTCAGTTAGTAGCATAACAGCAAGTGATTATAATGTGAGCTAGTATATGGAACGCCGTAACTGCCTTATGTTAAAATCTTTCATTATATGATGGTACTTTGATATTATACGATGGTACTTTGACATTATACGATGGTACTTTGATATTATACGATGGTACTTTGACATTATACGATGGTACTTTGACATTATATGATGGTACTTTGACATTATACGATGGTACTTTGACATTATATGACGGTACTTTAACATTATACTTTGCTTTGTCAATTTCGAGTAGCTCGGATGTCTTCTGCAATTTTGATTTTACATTTTATATCACATGTATCATTTGGTTATGTTTATTATTAAAAGCAACATAAATTATAATATATTGAAAAACATTTTAATTATTTTACAAAAGTCACAAAGAATGGATGATATTTTATTTCATTTACCTGCAGTTTGCTCTTGGAAGGCCGTATGACATTTTATTGTGAAATGTTTTGAAAATTTATTTAAAGGGGAGATAATCAAATAAGATATTTTACAGAGACGTCACTATAAGTAATAACTATTTGTAAACTATTGAGATAACAAAACAATCACCCATATTTTTTTTTTAAAACCATTTTCTAAAGTTAACTGCTTAGATTTTTTAAACTATGGTTTGGCTTTAAAACAAATCGCAAAATACCTATTTTCCATATAGATTCATTATAGATATCATTTTTTTTAGTTTCAGTTAATTTGAAAACAAGTAGGTTGGACCCCAAAGAAAAAGAAAAAAAGAGATGTCTCCAGCGGTCTCGTTTTTGACAGACCACAATGTTTTAAGCTAACTAAAGCAGAGACATAAAAATATGTCTCTGACTAAAGGCAGTCAAGTTATTTTGTTATTGACCTCCCATGCATTATTCCGGCTTAATAAAAATGCAGGGATATGGAATAAATGCACATGAGACAGTGAAGCATATATACATCATACAGAAATTAATTTTAATGGGCTGTATGGCCATTTCGGCATCTTTGGTTCCATCAAGTTGCCTCTTTCAAAGACAAACCATAAGTAAATGAAATACTTTATTGAAGAGCTCTCATATATTATCTTCTGTCAAATTTAATTTGGTTGTACGTATTGTCTCTATAGATTCCGTTATGTTATCAGTGGCGGATCCAGAAATTTTCATAAGTGGGGACCACTGACTGCCTAAGAGGGACCCGCTCAGGTCAAGCTTCAGTGATTCCCTATATAATCAACCAAATTTTTCCCAGAAGGGGGGGGCCCCTGGCCCCTCTAAATCCGCCTCTGAGTTATTCCACTTGATTCGCATGCTGTAGAAAATTTTCCTTACCTACTCCGGAACCGAAGACCGGTACCGAAGCATGTTTTAAACGCACCCGGTATTTTTGTATGAAAATGGCGCAAAAATAAACATCATTCTGGAAGAGCTAGGTTTGGAAAGTGTCATACCTACTTTCGAGACAGAGAAGATTGACCTTTAAGTGGAAATACATAGAATAATATTGGGGTTTGGAGTAGCATGTGCTCATTGCAAAACTGTTTAATTTTACATGTTTTAGTTATTCACTATGGTAACATATTCATGACAAATTTATTTTCTTTCTAGTCAAACCTTTGTTATCAATTGAATGATTTAGTAAGAATTTGTTATCAATTGAATGTTCTAGTCAGAAATATTTGTTATCAATTGAATGTTCTAGTCAGAATTATTTGTTATCAATTGAATGTTCTAGTCAGAAATATTTGTTATCAATTGAATGTTCTAGTCAGATATATTTTAATACACACAAATGTTCTAGTCAGATATATTTTAATACACACAAATGTTCTTATGCGAACTTTTATATTAAGAAATAACAGCCCATCAATGTAATGCATTTTAGCTCACCTGGCCATGTGAGCTATTGCCATCATTGGAGTTTGTCGTCCGTAATTTTTTCAAAATCATTTTGAAACCAATGGATTAAATGGTTTGAAACTTTGCAGGAATGTTTTATTGAATGTGTACTACAACAATAGCACCTTTGTTTTGATTAAAAACATGGCTGCTGTTACTACATATGGAACATCAGGGCAAGTTGTTGTTTTTGGCCAATATATCGAAAACCTGACATAGAGTAGAATTTTGAAGTAAATTTGATGACCCACCTGAGAGTTATTGCCCTTTTTCTCATATAGTCATTTGTTTCTCCGTATCAATACTAGTAATGGAGACGGCATAGGGTCATATCTTACACCAGACCAACATCAAAATTGGTATACAAGTTTCCCATGAAAGAGGAAGAACTTATTGAATTTCAAGACCAGAGTTCAATGGTCATAAATAGACTTAAAATTTTATAGGAAGAGCCTACATGCAATATAGGGTCAACAAATGCATCTATTTAACACTATTCAGAATTGGTTTGCTGAACCCAGTTGAATGTCATCAGGTCAGTGATGTAGTTACCTCATAGCATTATGGACACAAATTGAGGGTTTGTGAAAAGTTCCCTCATGGAAGTGCCCTTATTTGTTGGGGAGCACATTATTTGTACATAGATTATATTTGATTGTTTGTATTAATTAGCTTTAGTTAAAGTTGTTAAAAGTTACTTGAATAAAGAGATAATTTGAATGTTTGAGTATGCTTTTAGATCACAAGCAAAGGTGGGGTAGCTTATATCACCACTTATCATAACCTCAAACAACTTGACCCAATGAACTTGACTTCCATTATGTCTTTCATTTGATGAAGAGAGACATGTTGTTTTAGTCTCTCTCGTTCTTTTCAGTGACGCTTGTCCAGGCCACACCTTGTTTGTCTTTTGACCTAGACTTTAGATGTATGGCACATGAGTGTATTGCCAGAATGTGTGTCGTGACCGTCAGGTCAAATTACTGTTTTAGTGTTTACTTGTCTCAAGCATGTTTCTATCTTTTACCTAGGCTAATCATACCTGTCAACTGACCCGTATTCTGCGGGTGTGACCCGAGATTTTCGCAATTCTGAGGATCACCAGGACACCCGCCAGGTCATTGAATAACCAGGAATTCCGAAAATGACCCCTTTGACCTGGATTTCTTAGCCTTGAGATTGATTTCATAAGTGATTTTCCTTTGAAATACCGGCATTAATTCGTAATTCTTTCATGAACAGGAAGTTCAGCTAGCTGTGTAAACTGTCAAATTTATTGACCCATTAAGTGCATGGCTTCACTTGACAGCTTTGGTGTCAAACACACTGTTAATTAACACCAATTACCTTAGCTTTAGGTCGTAAATAATTTGTGTACAACTTGAGTTACTTCCCCTTTTTTGTCACCATTCAAAATTGTTCCTTATATTTACGTTTTTGGGGTAAAAAAGATTAAATCTTGTACAAATAGAATTCAAATACATATTGAAATATTACTTTTCATTATTTTCATACTTAATACAATTATAAAATAAATAGTTGAAAATTATTTTTTTCATCTATACTTCCTTTAACTGTTTAACATTAATTTATTATACTCTAATTTCAACAGCTAAGAGGTCATCAGATGTTTAAGGGCTGAAAAGCCAGCAAAAAACTTCACATAGATCCAATTGTAGACTATGAACATAGTCAAGATATTTGAGGTTGAAGTTGATTTCATGCATGTAATGATAATCAGATGTAGTACATTGTATGAAGATCAATAAGAAAAGGAATTGAGGCAGTGTTACACAAATTTATCAAAAGCTTTTAAAAGTGCAATGAAATAATGATTCATAACATTTTAGATTACTTAACCAAGTGAACATGTTTTGGAAACTTTGAATTATAAGAAAAATGTCCCCTAAATACTGAAATTCAGCTCGAAAAAGTTCGTACGCGTTATGACCTGAGATTTCATTCTTCAATGCAGGTCATGACCTGCATTTTCATTGTCACAGGTTGACAGGTATGAGGCTTCAGATATTTGACTTTTACACATATGGTGTAAAATAATTGTTGTAACTTTGACACATTTCTTCCATCATAGATAGTGGCAGGGGATGATTTCATTTAATGGAAATGCAAACAAACAACTTTTGAGTTGATTGATATCAACCATGAAATTATGTATGAGACTTTATGTACAATGGTGGAGTTCACTTTGTAATATGGGTGCTGTCATCGTAGAAGACTGAACACAGTGTTGTACATGTATTTGTATGTTTTCATGTGCCATAGGCGGATCCAGGGGAGGGCTGTGGGACCCGGGACCCCTTTCGTGGGAAAAATTTGGTTGATTATATAGGGAATCACTGAAGCATGATTGGAGCAGGCCCCTTGTGAAAAGTTCTGGATCCGCCACTGTGTGCTGTGCATTATGCTCATAAATGTACATAGAGTGAATCCATACTCTGATTTTGTCAGTCAAAATCGAGGTCAAAACAATCTATGTTAGCGATCTTGTGGAAAATATCTTTAACAATAAAATCAAATGTTATAGAAATGTTCATAGCAAGGTTCTGACCATGTGCATCCTGGCCAACACAGGCTATTACAAACTATAAGATGCTGAAATTTTAAAGATCAACTTGTTAATTTATCAACAAATTTAATATCTTGTAATAATTTCCAAACACTTTAAATAGTCATTAATTCCAAAGTTTTCATGAGTTCGGTTGACTTCTCTCAATGCCTGTCTAGACTGTTCGTTGATTAAATGGCTAATTGGGGCAAATATTGGTCGGTCCCTTCCTCTGTGTTATTCAAATTAATATGTCCTTCAAGTCCATATTCTAGTAATTCTGTTTCACTAAGTTGTATGCCTACTGGGTTTTGAAGTTGGCCAGATGACCACAAAATCAAAGGAGACGATTTAACTGTACGCATCCTATGACCAGCCCATGCTTTTTCCCACAGTTGAAGCCTTCTGTTTATCTCCCTATATATATGAAATGTAGAGCTGCTAAATGCTGAAGGTTGAATGGATATAGAATATCTTGATCTTCCATATAATAGAATAAGTTATAAAATAGCATAGGACACCCTCAAATATGTCCCTCCATAATCTCTCAATCCTTTGATTGTGGGTACTCAGGCCTGTTAACATACTTCCATCACCCTTTCACTGAGCATAAAGTCTGCAACTGACACGTTTTCCAGTCCCTTGTCTGATCTAACCCTTAGAGGCACACCGAAGTTGGCGACACCTGACAAAAACAGTTTAAGACTGTTTGAGACGTGTTGTTATCACAGCATTTAAGAAACATTGTCATTCTGCTGAAACCATCAACACCACCTATTATTACGAATCGCCAGCGTACAAGCTTATGGTTAGTGTCTATATGCCACAAGTGGTTAGGCCCCATTACGTTATAAACTCGTCTGTGAAGTCTTCCTGATTTCCTTGTTTGAGCTCCAGATGAATCTAAACGTTGAATAGAGTCTCTTAGACGCCATCTCTGTACTCTAATGCCTTTGGCAATTAACATATGTTTGAGCATATTTTCACCACACAGAGGAAACTCTTGAATAGTTTCTCCCAATACAACATCAAGATCATCATCGTTAAGTTCTGAAAATGTACGTTTACTCAGATCAAACTGTGCCATTCTTCGATATATTGTACGTTCAGATACAAGTAAAAGCTTTGCAACATCCGAGATCAAAAATCCATTATCAAGTAAATTTTCAAGTGTAGATTTGTCTATGTCAAATTTAGGAGGTCCGGAACTTCCTTGAATTTTCTGTGGTTTAATAGTCCCATATTTAATACACTCAATTCGAAGCTTCATCATGTCTGCTGTATTTGAAACTCCTAGAGCTTCTACCGGTAATTCATGTCTCGAAAGCATACCCACAATGTTTGGTGTTATCTTTTCTCTTTCAAAATGTACAAACGCATGCTTCAAATCAACCTTCTTTAGTACACTCAACATTCCTCCATTTTGTTTTTTTTCTAATTTCCCATGATTCCTTTTGTCTTTACAAAATGACAAAGTACCATCATATAATATCAAAGTACCATCATATAATGTCAAAGTACCATCGTTTAATGTCAAAGTACCATCATATAATGTCAAAGTACCATCGTATAATGTCAAAGTACCATCGTATAATGTCAAAGTACCATCATATAATGTCAAAGTACCATCGTATAATGTCAAAGTACCATCGTATAATGTTGAAGTACCATCATATAATGAAAGTTTTTAACATAAGGCAGTTACGGCGTTCCATACTAGTATATAGTTTATTTAATACAATACGAGTGTTCAGCTTCTAAGATAGACAAAATAATATATTCAATAGGTTTTGCACATAAAATTGCTGAATTTATTAATCCGTGTTCTTCATATCTTGTTGTACATGTAGCCAAAGGAGCCAAAAAGCAATTATCTCGTCCAAGTAACAAGAAGAAACCGATCACAAATGAAATCTTGAGAAAACTTGTTGAAAAAATCGGAGTGTCCAGTAAATTGTAAGATATAAGCAGTGCTACAATGTGTTTGATGGGGTCTGAGGTTTTCTTTACTAGTAAATATTCGTTCCTGTAACGTTCAATTTGGAATCTGCTAAGGATAGAAATGTGAAGGAAAACGTTATTACTGAATTATCTGTATCTCAGAAATCAGGAGTTTAATAATAAATTAAGCATAAATTTGCCAGATCTTTGTTTTTTTCTTTAATTTGCACTTGACTTTTGCAAGTTGCTACTCCCATGTGAGAGTTTTGTATTACATTGATAAATGTTTTATGTTCTGTTGAGTTTACGAATTAGAACACAATTTCCATTTAAATATTAAATCTGTATTGGGAGTCCTCAAAAGAAATTTATTTCTCACACATTCATGTTAAGCCATTTCAATTGATATTTTATAGTGTGTCTTCTATGTTGTGATGTTACACTATTGTTTCAGATAAGGGTGAAGGTTTGGTACCATTAAAACGTTTAAATCTGCTGCAATTGTTTGCACCTGTCCTAAGTCAGGAATCTGATGTTCAGTAGTTGTCGTTTGTTGATGTGGTTCATAAGTGTTTCTCGTTTCTCGTTTTTATATAGATTAGACCGTTGGTTTTTCCCGTTTGAATGGTTTTACACTAGTAATTTTTGGGGGCCCTTTATAGCTTGCTGTTCGATGTGAGCCAAGGCTCCGTGTTGAAGACCGTACTTTGACCTATAATGGTTTACTTTTATAAATTTTGATTTGGATGGAGAGTTGTTTCATTAGCACTTATACCGCATCTTCTTATATCTATGTACATATATATAGTTAGTCAAATGCGTTTTGTTGAAATATACTTTTTCACTGTTTTGGTCTTTTGGAAAATGTTGTTTATGCTGTATTTAGACCCCTCTTCCAAGAAATTTGTTTTACATGCACACGTATGAAAATTGCGGTTTTTATCCAACGCAATCATAGGTTTGAACGTTGTTTTCAATTTATACTTGTTTATATTTTTCCGTTTGGGCTTGTATTATATTTTCCTTCGGGTTTATATGATCCGTTCATCCTATTTTGACTCTTTAAATTTCAAGAGTCTATCCTAAATTGAGGTTAATTATATGGCCTTCCAAATACCGTTTCGATTCCTAACATCCCTGAAGAGACATTAATTGTCGAAATCCGGATATGGTGTATAAATTTTTTGCACCTCATGTTTGTGGTAAACCATCTTTTCCACAAGTTTATTGTTTTCTGTTTGGTATTAAATTAATATTAAGATCCATTTTGTACTGGTGATCAATTTATTTGGCAATCGCCATGGCAGTCAGCAGGGTTTAAGAACATCCGTTGTTCGACCTGTTAGTCAAATGCGTTTTGTTAGAATATACTTTTTCACTATTTTGATCTTTTGGAAAATGTTGTTTGTGCTGTATTTAAACCCCTCTTCCGAGAAATTTGTTTTACATGCACACGTATAAAAAAATGCGGTTTTTATCCAACGCAATCATAGGTTTGAACGTTGTTTAAAAAAAAAAATGAAAACACCAAGAAATACAATTTAAACTAAGTCAAAATATAAATCATTTTAATGACTTGGACAATTCTTCTTTAACGAAGTATTGTGTCAGTAATGCACCCCTTCTGGTCAACTTTTTTTTTTGGGGGTCCAGATTGCGTGAAATGCAATCCAAACCCTGATGTATTGCCTTGATATCTATATTTTCCAGGGTTTATTAATACCTTTGACACTTTAACAAAAAAGGGCAACGATATGAGCATTCTGTAGATCCTATCCAGCCAATGTCAACCAATTTATTAATGATATGTTATACTCAGATATTGAAGTTACAAAATGATGCATATTTGTGTAAACATACTGGTCAAGAAACTATTTTATCAATTACATTAGTTGAACATGGCGTATGGGTCTGTTATAAAATAGGTTCAACTAACAATGTACAGTTATGCACAAAGGAATATAACTCCAATTTAAAATACGCAATTTGACAAAATGTGTTCAATTGCTAAATATAATCAATGTTTAATTTTAAGTTCACATTGGAAAACGTAAGCAATCTTCATCCGTCAGTGCTCACAAGTAATTTGATTTTTCTAATGGAGCGGAAAAGCTACAAATATTCACAAAGACGAAGAGAAAAAGCTTCACGAAAAGTTCTTTAATTTTACGTTCAGATTTATTGATAATGCTTTGTCATTCAATAACCTTCATTTCAGCGAGTATTTTCATGTCTTGTATCCCAGTGAATTTGACATTAACGATGCTTCTTATATTGACATTTCACAAATGTTACTATCGCCATAACTTACTTGTTCAGTGAAACAATGTGTCTAACTCTCAACTGATGAGAGACATATGTTTTCGCTGCCTTAGTTGTCTGATCTGTTAATTTACCGATTGTGTCATATTTCCTATCTAGACATTCTGACTGATTCGCATGCATATCAGGAGATGCGTACCCTGTTGACATATTAGGTCTTTCTCAATTCATGCGATTCCAGGGTTGTTTTTCAATCTTGGCTAGTATATTCAAAATGGATTTAAATGATTTGAACAACGATAAACTACTGTTGTCTCTAATTAGCTGCGTTTCTGGTAAAAATGAAAATAACTTTGACCTCAAAAAAGGTCAACTGTCTATTTCAAACATATAATGTTTGTTAAAAACTGCCCTGAGCAAACAAGGGGAAACGGTATTAAATTTATATTAAACGTGTCCATAGAGAGAAAGATATCTGAGAAAAAAAAAATCATTGCAAATATATTCAGGGAGAGCTGATTGCGACTCATCAATAATATTATTTCTCCTTTTTATGGAATCTCGAACAAATTAACATATCCGATATATGTTCCAATGTTAGATATAAATATTTTCTAAAATGCACTTTAAAGAATTATTTAATTACATTCACAGTAGATTGATCATTACTATTTGTCTTCAAAGAATTGGATATTGGCTCTCTGCCTATTTTTATGCCGGATTTGTAAATATTAAACTTCTTTCCATTTTTAATGCTATCACGTTTTCCTTTACTTTGATTATCATTCTTTACAGATGGAAAAATATGCATTACAATATTTGATATATATCTGTTTTACACAAGTTAAGGAAGCGATGATTTAAATAACGCGTAATTTTTTTTTAAATGAATTAATTGCTATATTTTAACACTTTTCTTTATATGATATATCAAAAATAAATTTTAATGCTAAAAGATATTGCTTTTACAAAGTTACATCCTGGATCTTTGATAAGTACCATAATAAATCTACCACCAAGACAGAGGCTATAAGCAGGATGTTGTAACTTTTCTGTTTTATCATCTGTTGGTTTCATAAAAGTTTTTCTACAATGTCTAAAAAAACAACTTGAAATACACACTTAAGAAAAAATTTTAGGTAATATTTTATAATGCAAAATCCTAATTTAGATTTTTAAATGAAGAGAAAAACTCGCACTATTACAGTTTTGATACGATATCCAATATTATGAAAGGGTTAATTGCGCATCAACAACGAAGAATAGACGAACTGATAATACAAATGCAAGCTGTAATTGTAATCTCTAATGTATTGGCAACACTGAAAACTCCAAATTTACTCAAGATTTGAAAAGTTTTTAAAACGTTTTACAGAAGCCTTTTTTATCAAAATATTTGATCTTCTAATAAACCGAATGACCCAAATTTATGGGTGGCTTAGTCTAACTTCTTGATGCGAACATATTGCTTGATATTTAAAAAAGCCGCTTGTTATGTTCTTCTTTGCATGTCTTTGCATGTCAAATGAGCCGATGAAGATGAAAGATACATGTTAATGAGACAGCAGCAAAAAACCTTAAAGGACATTTAGAGGTAGCCATACTGTTTTCAAAAATAGACAGTATCTGTACAATATGTCAAGCGGTAAATCGCCTCGAATCTAGGAAAAATTTCCCATCAATAACTCATTCAAAATAGAAGACCTTACGGTTGCCTATAATTGCTTACATCCACTTCATCTGAAATTTGGTGGATAGTTCTCACCATTGGCAATCATACCACATCTCCTTATTTTTAAATAACATGAAGATACAAAGAAAAGACATCTGACAATGTTATGTTTTACCGTCTTTTTTTTACCATCTCTGTCGTAGTCTTCTAGCCCCCTTTCATGGATGTAAAACAGAGAGCTTAAATAGATGGTTTGCTGTACATATGCTTAAATGTTTTGATTTTTTTACTCTTACTAATCAAATTAATGGACAGTTTGTAATTTTCATCAAAATTAATTTATATGGAAAAAGGTATTACAGTTATATTTGTACTTTCATTCATTATATGATTACTCGATTTACCTAAATAATTGACAATTATATATATATATATATATATACAACTCGTCTAAACATTAACCCAACAATGTTAGATCTGTAAATTTGCTTTCGCAAATTTTTGTTCTTCCTCGCCGGGATTCGAACCCATGCTACTGAGATATCGTGACACCAAATCGCCTGCACTGTAGCCGTCCCGCTAGACCACACGACCACCTGGGCTTCATAAAATGAAGCTTTCGGTGGCCGGGTGTTACTTTTCCACGTCAGTTTTAATCTAGCGTCGTACTACAGTACATGATATATAAGGCATGGAGATGTTATTTTACAGATCAGCTAAATTATCTATAGTAAAGGATCCTACAAATTAATGTATTATACAGTCACAGAAAATAATTATATTTATAAGTACGTCTGAGCCAGTGACAACTCTACAACAGATTGATCCATCGGATCACCAGCAGTGATGGTGATACATGGCTGTGTACATTATGTATATACAACTCGTCTAAACATCAACCCAACAATGTAAGATCTGTAAATTTGCTTTCGCAAATTTTTGTTCTTCCTCGCCGGGATATATATATATCTCGGAAACACATTACGGAAGAGATTTACAGTTCACCGTCAACAAATCCGACATAAAGAAACTAGGATGATTAACGTTAGTGAACACCTGGATTTATGCGCTACCAATAAATTACCTAAGTTCTATGTTTTTTTGAGAATAAATAAAGAAAATATGTTCATCCAAAAGTACAAACCAAGCCTAAACAGATAAGACGCTACTTTTGTAAGGGTTACGTCCCTTTTATGTATTGTTACGGACTTATTATCGTGACGTTACGTTACGTTACCGTTAGTTACATTCATTAGCATCCATGATTATCACTAAGATGTGAAACCGGTTGGAGAAAAAATGTAGAAAATTAAAGGACCTTACGAGCATTTTGAATTTAATTTTATTTATTTAATGAATGACTATTATTTATTTTGAATTTATTGAACCATAAAATTAATTTTTGACTCTTCACATTGAATAATCCGCGAAGCGGATTATGTAAAATGAAGAGTCAAAATTAATTTTATGGTTCAATAAATTCAAAATAAATTATTGTCATTCATTATAAATAAATTTCTATCAAAAATAAGGCTCAAAGAGCTTTTTATATTATTTATATTAACAATAACAACGTACAAACATGTTGGCGTATGAATACACAACGTCAAAGTGGGCGTGTCGCCATAAAAATTGACAACATTGAAAATAAAGGTAATACTTTTAACCAATCAGAAGACAGTAAATACACCAAATTTATTTATATATCTATGTATATAGTTGTGTAAAGAAAAAAGATAATTCGTTTTAAATTTTATATCCGGGAAACGTACATTGGTACACATCTCATTATACCATTTAGACCAATTGAAGGAAATGAAGAAAATAATGTATAGCTTAACTTCATACAGAATGAATGAATCATCACATGATAGACAATTCAACCGGAGGTGTTTTAGACAACAAGTTCTCTATGAACTATCCAGATTCTTAAAATATTCAATTGAAACTTATCAATTCAACTTAAGCTCACCCTCACTGATCAAATTAGCAAAAGATTGTCTTGGTCAAAATTATGAAGTTTTTGCTCATTTTTAATGACATAACTACAGATAGTTCTGTTATTTGTTATATTATCGTTTCTTTAAAGTTGACTTTATACGGCAACAACTGAAATATCATAAGGAAACATTAAGATGAAGTGCATTTCCTAATGAATATGGATGTAACATACCTCAAAAAAATTATAGAAAATTGTTACGTGAAATGATCGATATTATAAATTTGTACTTCTATATGCCTATATCAGTCTGCTCAGGTTGCATAAATCCTATGTCTTCTTCTGAAGTCTATTGTGTTTGACCTGACTCTACAATTTTTACTTGTAATTATATTGTCAATACAATATTGTGTTGTTTTTGGTATTTTTTGCGCATTAGCTTTGCGCACCTGCCTAAAGCGCCACGTTGTGACACTTTTTTGTAGTTTATATTTCATGAGACAACTGTGCGGAAAAACTTGACAATCAGCACATATGAATGCATGCTTTAATTTTCAGCATGATTTCACCATGAATAGAAAGAAACTCTAACCTTGCTTTCAGTTACTACAAGCATTTTTTGATACGGTATTAAATAATATAATACCTACATTACTGAATTCAGCACTATTCCTAGATTTGTTTATATTGTGAGTTTCACTCGTTCATTTGTTCCTAAAACAGAGTCAACCAAATCGCGATGGCATCCATAAAATAGAAGCGCAAAATACCAAAGGGACATTCAAACTCAAAAGTCTAAAACAAATTGACAACCCCATGGCAAAAACATAAAAAGACCAAAAAACTACAGCACACAAAACACAACATAGAAAACTAAAGATTGAGCAACACGAACCCCACCAAACACCGGGGGTGATTTCAGGTGCTCCGGAAGGGTAAGCAGATCCTGCTCCACATGTAGCACCTGTGTTGCTCATGCAAGTACAAAACCGCTGATAAATCACATTCGGAGAAAAGGAGGACGAGATTGTGGTTACGACGATAAGAACATATCAGTCGTCATCTGTAAAACAGATATTCCTTAAAGGTCAACCAACTAGTGATGGCGTCCATAAAAATTTCTAGACAAGACATCAATTTGACCATTTGGAACTCTTGACTCAAGAGTTTCATATTGTAAGCAGCCACCCTCTTAAAGGAAAATCCTGATAGGAAACGCAAACTCTAGAATCCAGTATCAAATTGGATATATAAATTCCTTATGCAGGCGATACTGACCTGATGCTTCAAAAAAAATGAAATGGTTACATTTACAAAGCTGCACAAAACACCTTACAAATATAGATTTATTTCATCTTCAGGCCATTGTTCCACTACTAAAATTGTCTTTTCTACTTACTAGTACACTTGGTACAATAAAAAAACCTGGTAATACATTTTTGAAATAAGGTCTGCGAAAATAGTGGAATTAATTACTTTTGGAGTGTCAAAAATTCGCTGGAAATACTTGATAAATTGCATGCTCATATTTGTGCTTTCGAATCTGTTCAAAGTTTTGATTTGTCTACGCTATATACCAATTTGCCTCATAATCTCATTAAAATAAAACAAATCACATATACAATGAAATAGGCATTTAAAAATTCAGAATGTAAATACATATGATCAAACTCTTTTAGTCCATTATTAGTAACAACGAACAAACGAAATATGTCAATTAGACCTGCTTTGAGATGATAACTGAAATTGAATTTTAACTAGGTAATATTTGTGTTTCCTATGGATATTCCGTTTATCTCTGAATTTCAATGGGGACTAAATGTGTACCACTTATTACAGACCTGTGTATTGTTATGAATAACAATTTATGTCCAAAATCAGCAAAGATCCATCGAAACAAGATCTGATACAAAAATTTGATTACACTTTTAGATATTTGGATGATATTTTGGCTCTCAATGATGACGACTTCAGTATGTACACTAAAGAGATTTATCCTATTGAACTTACTTTAAATATATCTAATACTAACAATGAACTCTGGCCTTTCGTGGATCTTGATATCAATATCTCAAACGGGAAGCTTTATACTAACAGTTTACCGATTGTGTCCTATTCCCTATTGTAACATTTTAACTGAGTGTGGATTCGCATGGCGGGTGAAGCATGCATAGCAGGAGATGCTTACCATGTCGATGAACCCAGTAGCAATCTCGTCAGTTTTTTTTTTTTTTTTTTTGTTACCTTGATTTGTTTTCTTAACCAATTTATTACATTTCAATACGGCACACTACCGTCTATATTTGATATTGATGACAGATTTGTCAAACACACTAGGCCCGTTTGACTCGCGTTTGTTGGACTTGATTTTAAGCCTGTCATCTTTGGTGAGTTTATTGACTATTATCAACAACGCAACGACAACGTATCAACAACGCAACGAACAACGTAGCACCCATTGTAACTTCAAGTATTGAATGCATGATGCTACATAAAATATAAAGTTAACAAGGATTTTTTTCTAAAATCATACCAAGACGGTCAATTTCTAGATGTTAGCCAAGATATGAGGCAGATCTAACTGTACTCGTAGTCTATGCTCAATCGATTTGAGGGTATCAACATAAACATCAAACCTAGAGTTATTCAAACGGAAGGTGAAGTTAAAGGATAAAGCTAGCTTCTGTATGAAGTGTACATCATACGAATATAGAAACAAGTCTGCAAGAAGAGATGAATACATTTTGTAGCTGTTCCAATAAGAAATACCGTTTGTCTGTTGGATAAGGGTCCACTAAACCGTTACAATATATACGTAAGTGCATGCAAAAACTATACGGACTTCATTAGCAGGGGTATGCTCCTCACACAAAAACTGAGTTATCAACATCAACAAAAAGAATCAGATATCTTGATGAATGTGAAAATTTGAAGATGTGGTATGGTGTCCAATGAGGCAACTATCCAACAGAGTCCAAATCAAGCTGATTCAAGCAACTTTATGTCACAGAACGGCCTTTAACAATGAGCAACACCCATGCCGTATGGTCAATAATAATAGGCTCGACATAACAAAAAAATAAAACAGTTCAAATGAGAAAACCAATATGACAGACAGCAACCAACAACAACCACTGAATACATGCTCCTGACTTTGGACAGGCATATATATAATGTGGCGAGGTTAAAAATGCTTGCGTCTGTCCAATCCTTCCCTAAACTTAGACAGTGGTGTATTTTTACAACATAAGAATAAACTATAAAATCATAAGAAATGGGCTTGACTCATCAGATCGATACAAAGTAAAACAAACAACTAACACAAACACTAAAGACACAAAGTACCGACGAATTGTTAATAAGATTGGCCATGAATTGTATTTATATCAATACAGAAACAATTCTGCTATTAAAGGGGCGCAATTGCTACCTATAGGAATACATGAAACCTGTCGATAAACTTATTGCCGGAACGTACATAGTTGTTGTAAATGAGGAAATTCACATCTGTAATCATCACATCACATTTCCAGTAAGTATATTTAGCATTTTTACATTTTTCATGACAGAAAAAGTTTTATTTGATATTATAGATATTCCATACACAAGTTTGAAGTATGAAGCTGTGTTATCTAAACTGTAATGATGCAGTAATGGAATAATGTATGCTCTTTAAGATATAAAACTATTCGAAGAAAACAAATGTACGTTAAATGAAAAATTAATAGGAAAAAAAGAATACTATTTATTCGTAATATTACAGTCAACGAACATTAATGCAGTTCTAACTAAAAATGTACCGGAAAGGAATTTTTAATATTTTAATATTTAATATATAATTAGTTTAGTAGAAGGGTGTAATCGACAGTTTATGAACCAAAGAATTAGTTCTTAGACAGGTAACTCAACCAGGGTGTCACCCGAAACCTACAAGGAAGTTATCAAGGATGCATTAATTAATTTGGTGCTGCCTGGGATAATCCTTGACGTTGCAGTTCATAAATAAATAAATAATTTGGCCGCGGTATAAATGTTCTGGAATTTCAAAATACATGTAGTGTTAAAACGGTCCAAACGGTTCTATATAAAACGTTAATATGTGGTAAGTAATGTTTGACTTTAAAATTATTATTGGTATCAAGATCATTATTATCATGATTATAGTTATTTCTTTTTAACTGTTTTGTTAGTTTGTTGATGTGTACGATTGTCTACATCAAAGGATCATTGGTTTCATTTTTTCTACAAACAAACGAGAGGGAAAAAAAACAAACAAACAAAAAACAAAACAAAACAAAAAAAAACAAAAAGAAATTTAAAAAAGAAAGGAACACACAAAATATAATAAAAAGAAATGTATATTAATAATAATGTTTTTATGTTTCGAATCAACTTCCACGAATATACAGTATCTTAGAAATAGGGAATGATTTATTAGAAATTATTCAATATCTGGTTCAATTAATTAAATATAAACACGTCACGTGCCATAAAATACCTGTTAAAACTGATTTCCAAATATTTGGGATATTAGCTATCAAAAATAAGCTCATGTATTTTTTTACAATGATATAGCTCAGACGTACGTAGGGGATTGGCAACAGAAATTAAAAATTTTAATATTTCTTGGCGTCTTTTCAAAAAAACAAGCTCTTTCTTATTCTTGCAGCAATTTCTATTAGGAGATTGGAATTTTTACGCCTACCATTGGCCTAACAAGCAATACCAAATATTTTTGTCATTAATTTGAGCTTCCTGTGATATTTTCCATGAAAACGCCGGAAAATGATGGCTATTTCTAAATCTATATGTATAAATTATCTGTGGAACTTTTATTCTTTGAGATTGTTAATCAGTTTTTTTTCCTTTAATCTGTAAAGATGTTAACAGCTCATAAGAGGTAAAGCCATGTCCCCATTCTTGTATTTTATTATGTTAAAAGTTCCTTTAAATGATGGCTACCAAGGTGAATTCTTACCAAATTAAGTGTTTGGTGTAGAATAAAAGTAATAAAAAAGACAAAAGATAATAATGTTAGACATTTACAAAATCATTGCACATTTAGAAGTTTGAGTGCATTATTATTTAACCCAAGGGTCGAAGATTGAAAATCTAACAAATTTTACGGACATGATTTCTTTCAAAACGTTAATGGGGATAAGCTTCAATAAGAATTAAAAGGAGAAAAAAAAATAGACAGTAGACAATATAGAATTGACAAATAAGTAGAGATCCATTTTTTTATCGGTATGGCCTAAAATCTATCATTCACCCAACAAACAATATAGTTGTTTACCTGTATCCTGCTCTCAGTTACTCAAAACATCAAATAGGTCAGATGTGGAGGTGGAGGTGGCCAAATTAACACACCAGACGACTTTCAAAACAATCAAAAAAGCAGAAATTTATTGTTTGAAGGGTGCAAACTAATAAACTCAGTCTGAACTCAGTTCCTGCTCTACTACTGACACCTGTTGTGTTGCTGATGGCAAGCACGAATTTGGTAATTAGTCGCCCACATATCAAAGTGATCAATCACTTCTTTATACCTATTGCGTACAATTTACCCATATTTTTGACACATCTAAAATTGGCAAATGTCAGAACTTGGGAACATTTTTAAAACATTAGGGCCGTTATATTTCTACAATAGTAATTTCTACAGTTATCCTAGAATGCTGTACTTGTGAAGAAGTGTTAACAGCAGAAGTGCAATTTGTTGTTGAATAAGAAGAAAAGTATTTTCTACAGTTATTAAAAAGAAAAAAAGATCTAGAATGTACAAAAGATTGTGATTTGGCAGTAAAAATCTCTTTTTTTCTCACTTAAACGCAATGTTAGAGTAAATCTGATTCGATATAAATATATTATGCAATATTTATTGTGAGTTTTATGTTTTACTAAATGTAGTATATTGCGATTTAGTTCTTTTTATTTATATTTATCTATGCACAGAGGAACATTCCTGGATGTTTAGGGATACTCGGACTGACGCTGAAATATCTCTTAAAACATCTTGTTCCTCAAAAAAAAATTGCTCATCTTTACTTCTTTGCGACGTTGGAAGGTTGCAATTACAAAATATCATGTATAATAAATACTTATATCATTAAGGGTGAAAAGTCATGCAATGTAAACAAACATCTCGAAAAAAATCAGACTTCTCGGGGAAAAATCATTTTCTCGCAGGACACCAAACCAGAGTTGTTCATTCTATAGGCTTTGTAATCGAACTTGTTTTCGTTTTCATTAATATCAATAAAATGAATTAAATGTACATTTTTGTTTACAATGTTCGTAGGAAATCCGTTTTTGTGACCATTCTTGCCTTTTCTTTGTTCAATGGAACCACATTGTATGTTTCCAATGGAAACATATTGAATAATATATATGGCATCCAGAACGCACTTACTTTTGGTCCTGTGAGACACTTTTTACAAGGAACAACGAGATTTGAACCATTAAAAGTACCATCTCTTTCAATAATCAAGACACTTAAAAAAGATTCGGAAAATGAGCAGAATTTAATAATGGAAGGAAATTTAGATGCCCAAAATAGAGGTAAGTTTTATAAATTAAAACTTCTTTTGGCTGAATAAAAGGACATGTGGTTTAACCCAATAGAGACAGCAACCCACCGAAACAAAAACCCAAATTGTTTTGTCTTTTGTCATTTTCCATGTTGATTTTGTGCTAGAAGCGATCTGATTTTTAAAGTTTGTTTTAAAGCTGTGCTGTTTCACTGTTGTCCCAGGTTGGGGAGGGTTGCTCGTGTTTAGTTAGTTGCTTACAGGCTTGTATTTCCTATCATGATTTCCTTGATAAAGGGTTGCTGCTCACAAGGAAGCTATTAAACCAAGAGTTCCAATTGGTGAAGTTGAAATCATCCCTTCGTAAATTTTATGGACGCCATCACGAGTTGGTTGACCGTTATGGAATATCCGTTTCACAGATGACAACGGATATGTTCCAATTGTCGTAACTACAATCCCGCCCCCTTTTCCCTGAATGTAACCTACCGAATTAGACTTATCAGCGGGATTGTACTAACATGAGTAACACGACGGGTGCCACATGTGGAGCAGGATCTGCTTACCCTTTCGGAGCACCTAAGATCACCCCAGTTTTATGGGGTTCTTGTTGCTCGGTCTTTTGTTTTCTATGTTGTGTTTTGTGTGCTGTTGTTTGTTTGTTGGTCTTTTTTTCTTTTTTAGCCATGGCGTTGTCAGTTTGTTTTCGACTTATCAGTTTGAATGTCCCTTTAGTATCTTTCGCCTCTCTTTTACACCTACGTCATTTGGTCTCTAGTGGATAGTTGTCTCATTTTTAATCATATCATATCTTCTTATTTTTATATCAACCCTGTTACATTCTTTATGTACCTGTTTTAGCAAGGAGTCTGTAGTCCAGTGGTTGCCATTTGTCTACCAAAAGAAGCTTAAATCAGGCCTTTGGTTTTCTTTTTTCTTTCTTTTTTTTTTTACATTTCGTTTCCCCGGGACCTTTTAAATCTTACTATAAGTATGAGTTTTTGTCATTCTTAAGGGCCACACAAAGACGTGTAAGTAGTTGTTCTTTGTTTCTTCGTGGATGTCATACCACATCTCCATATTTTAACTTTTAAAAGAATGCAGTAAAACATCTCTGTTTCCCAGTCAAAAATGATTTTGCTGCATAAAAGATTAATATCAAATGTATCAAATATCGAGATATGGTATGATTGTCAATGAGACAACTATCCACCATGACCAGTTGACGTAGATGTATGTAACTATAGGTCTCCATCCGGCCTTCAACAACGAGCAAAACCCATACCGCATAATAAGCTATAAAAGGTCCCCGATATAACAAAAATGTAAAACAATTAAAGTCCTGGCTTATATACAAAACAACAAGCTTTTAAGTTTTAGGCTGCACTTAAAATGTCTTGAAGAGGCAAAAACTTAGTATAAACTTTGTTATAATCTATATTACTGTTATAACCAATATTTAAGGAACCTTTGCATTAGTATTGTTGTTGCTGCATTTGAGGTCAGATATCTTTATTGAATAATAATACATGAATTAATTCGTCGATACAGTAAAAAAGCAACCATTATATACAGACGATATGAAACCATCCCATTTTTTTTAGGCATCGATACGCCGGACGGTAACACGACTTCAATGTTTGGACCACATCTTATTACAAGAAAGGAATCAGTTGTTATACACCAACAAGGATTTTTTTATGGAGACATTGTGCATCGTGCGTTAGAATATGCCAAGGGAGATTACATTATCACCACCAGACACCAAGAACCGGTAACTACGACTGCATCTGGAAAAGATACTACGGTAACTATGACTACATTCGAAAAAGAAAAGGCGACAACTCCATCGCAAAATACCATTCCAACAACGGAGAAAAGATTAATACGAGGCAAGCGAAGTACAAAAGTATTATTGTAAGTGTTAAAACTATATCGAAATATACCATTTATGTTTAATTAAATTTCTAAATTTGAAAGCAATTCAAGAGAATTCAACTCTGTTAAATACCATTAATATAATTAAATTTAAATATGTAAAATGATACCTCCACTCTAAAGAAGGGGTTTATATTGCAATCATCTTGTACGCCAGTTCGTCCAACTCATATTTTCGTCACACTTTTCTCAGGTACAGAACAGAATGACTTCATATTTGGTCAGCAAATTGACAGGGAGGAGTTGTACATATGTAACGTGTGAGCTTTACAGCAAATTGATAGGGAGGAGTTGTACATATGTAACGTGTGAGCTTTACAGTAAATTCGGCCCAGTAGTATAATGTGTCTCCTGAGCTTTGTTCCCCTTGGTAATTAAGTCGTTGTTCAAAATTTTACTTAAAGATTCAATGCCAAGAATAATTTTCAATTTCAGGAATCAATACGCTTCAATGTTTTGAATGAACTTAATATTTTCAACACACATTTCTGCATTACTTCCGAACGGAATGACTTCGAATCGCGCGTCTGGCGTAAAAACATTTTTGCCTGGTCTCTATGATGAGTTTATGTACAACCACTGGGTCGCTGTCACTGCTGGTGGAGGTTTCCGCACCGAGGGTATCACCAGCCCAGTAATCAGCACTTCTGTGTTGACATGAATTTTTATTGATTTGGTTATAACTATAAATTAATTGTTAACATTTTTTTTTTCTGAAATATTAAGGATTTTCTACCTCAGGAATATGTTACCTTAGCTATATTTGGCAAAACCTTTCGGAATTTGGGTCATCAATGCTTTTCAAATTCGTACTTTATTTTGCTTTTAAACTTTTTTGATTCGAGTGTCACTGATGAGTCTTTTGTAGATGAAACGTGCGGCTGGCGTACACAATTTCAAACCTGGTATCTATAATGAGTTTATTTCATATTTGGACGGCAAGTTGACAGGGATGAATTGTAACGTGTGGGGGCTTTTCAATTTTCCGATATACTTTGAATAACGACAGTGATATGCTTATCTTAATACGGCAACGCGTGCAACTACTAGTTACGGTGGCCAACGATAACGAATTTATCTGTACATATATATGTTTTTCGTCTTGAAGTTTGTCCAAACGATGTTAAACTTAAAACTTGTTCATCGTTTTTTTCAGCGTTGAGACACCAAAAACTACACAGTCTGCACTGTGTTGAACTTCTCAGAACACTTGAGCACCTAGGATTTAAAAAAAATCTTATTTCCTTTAGTCCGATGGTGCTTTTTTTGCGAATTTATCCAGGGTTGATAGACAGTACATAATGAATTATAGATCTATGCTCATCATATCAAAATATTAAAGACGGACGTCATTAAGTCATAAAAATTAGTCTGTCTTTATTCATAACTCTCTTCTTTAATAAATACATGAATAACAGAAAAAATATGTAAACATTAATCACGATTATACATTTTTAGTTTTTCAAGAATACATATTGCATACCAAACAAGAAAAAGATAATAGTAATTTGTATTTTCTGGACTGTGCATCCGTCCGTCCGTCCGTCCGTCCCTATCAAATCAGGTAAAAATCTAAGATAGTTTGAACCTTAATTTCAAACACGTATTTGCTATGAAATGAATAGGTTGAACCGATTCTTTTTAAATATAATTTTCTTTTTTGCAGGTCAGAAACAGACAGGGCACAGATAGATCGGTTCATATCAGAACTCCCAGATCCAAGTCTCTTCGATCTTCCTTGTCCTTTTAGTATTATTGAATGTAACGCATCTGCGAAATACCGGACTATTGATGGATCGTGTAATAACCTGGACCATCCATATTGGGGGAAATCATTCACTCCATTTGACAGATTCTTAAAACCAGAATTTGCTGACGGTAGACAAATCTTTTTAGGCTAATTTCAATCGAATAGTTTCTATTATTTATATCACTTTAGTGGAAATAGTGCTTGGACAAAATGTTTTTAAAATTTCAATCTCTGTGGAAAACAAGTTAAACGATGGTATTACTGTTGCATTTTTGGTAAAAAAAATACAAAAACAAAAAGGAAACAAAAGTAAAAACTGAAACAGCGTTGTAAATCGTGAATCCGTCTAAATTATTATTTCTTTTATGGCAAAGTTATAAAAAATAAATCAGTATTGAAAGAAGAAAAAAACCTAAAAGACAAACAAGTAAGTAAAATTAGTCCATCAACCGGCCACATGGTTTTATTCAATTTATATTGAAAAAAGGTCGTACACTTAGACATCGTGTATTCACGTTTATATAAAAATAGGAAGATGTGGTATGATTGCCAATGAGACAACTCTCCACAAGAGACCAACTGACACAGAAATTAACAACTATAGGTCACCGTACGGCCTTCAACAATGAGTAAAACTCATACCGCATAGTCAGCTATAAAAGGCCCTGAAATGACAAATGTAAAACAATTCAAACGAGAAAACTAACGGCCAGATTTATGTACAAAATAATGAACGAAAAACAAATATGATATACAGCAACAAACGACAACCACTGAATTACAGGCTCCTGACTTGGGACAGGCACATACAGAATGTGACGGGGTTAAACTAGTTTGAAGGCGCGCCAACCCTCCCCTAACCTGGGACAGTATTGTATCAGTATAACATAAGAACAAACTATAAAAATCAGTTGAAAAGTGCTTAACTGATCAAATCGATACAAAGCAGAAATACATCTAACAAAAACGCAGAATGGACGTGGCAGGGTACTTATACATCCCCACAACAAAAAGACACTAAGTACAGATCTGAGAGTACTCCCAGTTACTGACAGCTAGTTCAAAGCCAATAACAACTAATAAAAAAATCATGCATCTAAGACTAAAATATCAATCAGTACACATCCAACATCCAATGGATTTAGTGTAAAGACGTCATTAACAGTCAGAGACAAACTTGACCTTGTGCAATGCCAAGATACAGGTATCGACAGATTGTAGAGTCATGAATGTGCATATGTATATAAAAATAATATTTAGTTTGATTTTAATTTACTGATAACAAAATCAATATTGATACCAATAAAAACAATATTCAAAGATCTAATTATAGTGTTGAATCGGTAACCTTTTAGAATAAGTTTATTTTAAGGATCTATCAGTTTACCCGGATCGTATCTAAATTTCCGGCTCGGTAAACAACATCTCCGTAAAATTAGGATGTGCTATCCCGTTAAAAATAAAGTTTTCTGCAGGTACAACCAAACTTCCATAACCAATGTTTCTAGCTTGCTATGCGGTATGGATTTTGCTCATTGATGAAGGATGTACGGTGACCATTAGTTGCTTCTACGTCATTTGATCTCTGGTGGACAGTTTTTCATTGGCAGTCATACCACATCTTATAATATTTATATTACAAATCGAATAACAGCGACGAACTGACTTATTTTTGATTTCGAATGGATGACTTGAGCCTGATACAATTCTGATCACAGACAGAATATATCCTCATTAACACATGCTTGGCTAGGAGATAGTACTTTTTAAATTCATAAAAGTGACCTAAAGTATGCCTTGTATCTTAGACAAAAAAGCCATTATAGGTGTCATATAGTAAAACATTTTGTACAAATAAGATTATGATTGCAAATTTAAAAATACACATCCCGTTCATTTTCTTTTGTAGGAGCACAAGAACCAAGAAAATATGGCAAACTAAATGTACCATTAGAGGGTCCACGTGAGATTAGCAACTTTGTACACACCACAAGCACACTTGCCGATCTGGATCCACCAATTAGCTCCTATATGATGACATTTGGGCAATTCCTGGACCATGATATAACAAAAACAGCTTTATCCAAAGGTATTGTGAATTGCCTAAACAGTATACTATTTAACTATCTTTAAATTCCATCTTTTCGTCAACATAAAACTCATCAGCGGCGTTCAAATCATGACAGTTAGAAGCAAAGTTGAAGAGCATTGACAATTTTTTAAAAGATGCAAATATTTCATGCCGTTTTAGGTGCCAATACACCTCTAGTACGATACCAGAATGGCTTCAGATTGCAAATAATTATATGTATGTGCTAACTGTGTTATGTGTACATAGGTCGGGATTCGGGAGTAGTCTTTTTGTGTGTGTGTGTGTGTGGAGGGGGGGGGGCTGAAATGGCTGAAATGCGATGGTTATATTGAATTTGCTATTCTATAATTCTTCTATTTCATACTACGAATTATCATTGATAACTTTCTTATTGTTTCAATTACAGGAGCATATCCTTTTAATTTAGACTGTTGTAATCCTAATAGGTAAGTGTTAAGGCAATCACAAAAGCAAGTTGTTCAGGGGTAACTATAAATTAATTTGAAATACTTGTCTCTCTATCTTCAATTTGAGAAACAAAATATAATAAACAACCCCCTTAATTAACCAAAAAACCAGGAAGATACTCTATCAGATTTGAACAAGTTACACAACTTGATTTCAAACATATAAATTCAAAATTCACAACACGTAATTAGATTTTTAAGATATACAGCTAGATTTGAAAGAATGCAAATTTCTATTACAAAAATTTCCAAACTATATTTAAACCACAAAAAGCACAGTTTTTTTAATATGGCTGTGTTCTGGTTTAGGTTACAGTAGATAGGTTTTTTTTAGCATAAAACACTGCTTACAAATTACAAAATGCAAAATAAATTGCATATACAAATTAACAATAAAATTGAGAATGGAAATGGGGAATATGTCAAAGAGACAACAACCCGGCCAAAGAGCAGAAAACAGCCGAAGGCCACAAATGGGTCTTCAACACAGCGAGAAAATCCCGCACCCGGAGGCGGGCTTCAACTGGCCCCTAAATAAAAATGTGTACTAGTTCAGTGAAAATGGACGTCATACTAAACTCCAAAACATATAAATGAACTAAAATTTAAAAAACCCATACAAGACTTACAAAGGCCAGAGGCTCCTAACTTGGGACAGGCGCAAAAATGCGTCGGGGTTAAACATGTTTTATGAGATCTCAACCCTCCCCCTATACCTCTAGCCAATGTAGAATAAACAAACACACAGCAATACGCACAGTAAAACTCAGTTTAAAAGAAGTCTGTGTCCGATGTCAGAATAGGTAACAAAAGAAACTAAGCTAAATGACAATGACACATAAATTAACTAAGGACTACTAGCAGTTACTGACGTACAAGCTCCAGACCTTAATTAAACTGATTGAAAGATTATGTCTTCATCATATGAAAATCAAGCACAATCCCTCCCGTTAGGGGTTTAGTATCATACCATCATAAAATATATGAGAAGAACATAACCCGTATCATGCCAACAACTGGTTTTAGAACAAATGTGTTTATTTCCGATGCAAAGACCCTATGAGTGAATCAATATTAATACCAAAATATGCCATCTTCAATGACCTGACAATAGTATCGTAACTATATCCCTTCTGAATAAGTCTGTTTAAAGGTTTGGTTAGCTTTTTGGGTGAATGACGACATTTTTGTGCTTTGTAAAGAATATTACCATTAAAGATTGGATGTGAAATACCTGAACGTATAAGATGTCTGCATGTTGATTTATATTTACGAATGATGTCCTTGTACCGAGATAAAATTTAGTAAATGTTTTGACTAGTTTGTGATATCGAAAACCCTGGTGTAATAATTTTTCAGTAATACAGAGATTTCTTTCGTTAAAATCAAATACGTTGTTACATACACGGGCAAATCGAACAAGTTGAGATATACAAACACCATGAGATGGTGACAAGGGAACGTCACCATCTAGAAATGGATAATTAACAATAGGAAATGAAAAATCATCTCTTTTATCATAAATTTTGGTATAAATCTTCCCGTTAAAGATATAGATATCAAGATCCAGGTAAGAGCAGTGTTCATTGTTAGTATTAGCTTTATTTAAAGTCAGTTCAACAGGATAAATCTTTTAAGTGTACATACTAAAGTCGTCCTTATTGAGAGCCAATATATCATCCAAATATCTAAAAGTGTTATTAAATTTTTGTATCAGATGTTGTTTCGATGGGTCTTTGTTGATTTTAGTCATAAATTGTAACTCATAACAATACAGAAACAGGTCTGCAATAAGTGGTGCACAGTTAGTCCCCATTGGAATTCCGATAACTTGACGATATACGGAATCTCCATAGCGAACAAAAATGTTATCTAGTAAAAGTTCAAGGGCAGTTATAGTATCAAAGCTTGTCCAATGTTTTTAGGGTTGTCAAGGTCGGGTAATGTCCTTGGAATTGTCGAAATTTGAACGCTTCAGAACTATAAATTTACTTGTTTAACCCTTGAAAAACAACAACATATCATTAGTCTTTAAAAAAGTTTTTGGACAAAAGTTAATTTGAACCTTTATTACCGTTATGCATTGTAGACAACAGAATCCCAGGAATCCAGATTGCTTCACGTTTACTATACCTGGTGACGATCCTTACCATCGGGATATACTCGGAAACAATAGAAGATGCATGAATTTTGTCAGGTCTCAAGCGGCATGTGACCTTGGTTGTAATTTTGGTAAGTTTGTAGATTTAATATTGTCGTGCAAAATAAGACCTAGGCAGGAGAAAGATATCTTTATTTTACATTGATAACACACACATCTCAAAGTTGACCGTAGACGAATTTGACCATTCTGTTTTGGTCCCTTTTTGGTCTTCTGGCTCTTAACGTTCTACTTATTCATACATCTTTGGTTTTCAAATATTAAGGTCTGAGCGCTCCTGATGAAGCTAAAACCAGAAAAGCGCTTCGGAAGCACGAAATTTATAAGTGTTATCTTCATTGACTATAATTTTGTCAGTATCATTTTTCGTTTAATTAACCGATGCCAAATGAATATAATAAATACACAAATCAATTTATTGTAGTTTCAAATTTTCTATGTTTATTTATATATATTTGTTATGGTACTTAATTTTACAGTTCCAGAAGAGTAACAAAGCTTTTGAATAATCTTAAAGCCGGAGACAAACAGCTGTGTGAATGTTCAAATTTTCTAATATTGACGTTGTAATTTCATCATAATATATGTCTTAAATGAGATATGAAAATTGAAACAAACTTTTCTGATGTAAACAATGTATTTAGATTTTTTCAGATCATATGTCTTTAGAATAAATGTTGGTTTTTTTTAACTATTGAGCAACTCGAGTGCGGGAGGTCGTGAAATCGAACCGCGGCCGGGTCAAACCAAAGACTTTAAAAATTGGTTATTACTGCATCTCCGCTAAACGTATAGCATACAGCAACACAGTAAATTCTTGATAACTGAAGGCTTATCATTTTTAAATATCTAAAAGGAGATTATTTAGATAGTATCTATAGATATATATATTAAGTAGTGACTGACTAAACACACTGATTTCTGGATATTTCAGGTTATCGTGAGCAGATTAATGAACTGACACATTATATCGATGGTTCTGGTGTTTATGGTTCTACTGTTGCAGAGTTAAATACATTGAAAGACCCTACTGATAATGGTTAAGTATAAATAAGTGCTCTTTATTTGAAATATCTGGAATACAGATTAATCAGGAGTAACAGAGATTTGCAAAAATAGTCATTGACGCTGCAGACAATGCACCTTGCTTTCATGTATTGTTCATAACAATATGCTCTTGTATCCGTATTGAAGTCTGCGGTCTGTTCCATTTGGGCTTGTAAAGGGATTTTCTATAAAAGTAAACATACATTATGCAGCTACACTTTCGTAATATAATTTATATGTATAATTCAAGATTCACAAACCAATTAGAGATTGAACGTGTTCGTTCACGTAGTTCACATGGCGGGGGGAAATCTCGTTTGAAAAGGTTTGAAAAAGAGGCTAATTATTACAACAATAATGAAACTAAATGTACCGTACATTTTTGTTTCTTTTTGCTGTTGGTATTGAAGTTTTCACTGAAAAAATTACAGATCGCAAGGCACATAGTAGACTTTGTCATTTGATTACAGCATCAAAGATATTGTTCAACATACATTGTCCGTTTCCCCCTCGACTGTCTGTTAAACATACAGTTGTCAATTCATGAATAAAACTTCAGCATGCACCTTTCATTTTGATTAATTTTTTGAATTGTTTGAAGAGTTCTCAAATACCAAAGAATAGAGTTTTCATTGCGCCTATTTGTGATTTATCTGCTTGGGTGCCATCACCATTCATATTTTCTTCTTTACCACTGATGATAGTAATTCCTACCTTGCAAGTACCCTTGAAGAAGAATACTAACTTTACCAAGCCTTTCCACAATCCTTCATTTCATTTTAAATAATGTTTTTTAACAAATAGTAAAGGGAGTATTGTATAGAATATTTCCTTCTTAACTATCCAATGAAGTTCAACGCAACTTTCAGACACTTGCTCGTATTCATAGAGATATTTGTCATATAAACGTATTCGATCTTACTATGATGAATTGATTTTCTACGTCTCATGTTTTTCGTTCGATTCCCTCAGAACCCAAAGTGTGGAATTTTAAAGTTGTCACAAATAATACCAAATAAATGGGGGATGTGTTCATGGGACACAGATGATGCCCCCGCTTGCATTCAACGTTATAAAGGGACATAACTCAAGTACGGTAAAAGTGATGCTACCCAAATTCATACTTGATCTGAGTTGTGGTAATAAGCATTGTGTATAAGTTTCATAACATTTAGTTGAGGCAAACTTAAGTTAGAGAACGGAAACGAAAAAATCAGCAATTTTTCCATTTGTAAAGGGGCATAACTCTAGAACGGTAAAAGTGACGCCACCAAAATTCAAACTTGATCTGTGTTTTGTGGTAACAAGCATTGTGTGTTAGATTCATAACATTTGGTTGAGGCAAACTTAAGTTATAGAACGGAAACGAAAAATTCAGCAATGTTTCCATTTATAAAGGGGCATTACTCTAGAAAGGTAAAAGTGACGCCACCCAAATTCAAACTTGATCTCTGTTTTGTGGTAATAAGCATTGTGTATAAGGTTCATAACATTTAGTTGAGGTAAACTAAAGTTAGAGAACGGAAACCAATTTCGGGACGTACGGACGGACGTACAGACGGACAAGGGTAAAACTTAATGCCCCCTCCGCAACGGCGGGGGGCATAAAAAGTCTAAGGTCCACTTCATCAAGGAAATTGTGGATTTTAACCTTTGTAAAAGATTACAAAATATAAACTGAGTTAATAACAGGAAAAGATTTAATGTGATTTTTTTTTTCAAAGCTTACTTAACCAGTGAATGGATTTTAGCGACCTAAATCTGCAATATTGCGTAAACATTAACGAATGTGACTTATCATCGAGTTATGATTTTTAATTATTCTTTTAAACCGATGTACGTCTTCATAAATGTAATCTTCAGAAAGGTATTTAGAATTTCACATTAGCAAGTAGTAAACTTCTCTAAATTTATAATCTTTGTGCGTTGGCTGTATACCAGGGTGTAGTAATATCGGTGCGTTACGTTTGCGAGGGAAAAAATCCACGTTTGCGCTACAAAACGAATTACGTTTGCGCGAAATTTACCTGTCGAAAAGTCACTACGTTTGCGCAGATTAATTAAAAAAAATTACAATGAACAGTTCTATTTTACTCATCCAGCCATCTACACCTTCTTTGAGATTATACTGCAAGTTCAAGCAACTACTTACAATAAAATTCGTGGTAGCGATAACCAAGCTCTGGTAAAGCGCACAGACAAAGAGAAAATTCAGTTTACCGTTCATCATTTTTTTAAATTTCAAACTTGGGAAATTTCCCGCCAATGTTATCTGAAATCACAATGATACAAGTACCAGTCAAAGACTTATTTATAGATAGTTCCGTATATATCATATACATGTGCACTGTGTTTTATTCATGACTGTATACTTTGAATGTTTCTTTTCATGATACTCACTGTATTTTATTCAAAACTTTTCTTTTACATAAAAGTAGTGCTTTTTAATGTTTATATAAACGAATAAAGATTTCTCTAATAAATATTTATCAATATAAGAAAAAAGAAGATGTGGTATGATTGCCAATGTATGTTTAAAACAATAAACGAAAAACAAATATGATAGACACCAACCAACGAGATAACATGTAAAAACTCAGGTAAATTACAGGTAAATTCGCGCAAACTTAATACCATTTCTTCGCGCAAACGTGATGCCTTTCATATTCAAATTCGCGCAAATGTAGGTCGCCCAGGAATATATTCTTGCTCACTTTATATGAAACATTTTTATGATTACAGGAATGATGTTGGTTTCGTCGGATGATAAGCTGCCACTTGACTTCAATGATCCTAGTTGTACCTCGGATATGAATAAGGCATGCTTTAGAGCAGGTACTTTTAAGTTTTATACCGATAAATACATGTTTATGTCCAAATGAGGGGCCTTAGTGGTCTAAGTAATTCATTCACAGTAATCACTAGCCTGTCAAACACTGCGGTTGTGAGTTCGAACTCCGAATTAAACATTTTAAAAAAAACAATCAGTATATTAATCGTTTGTTTGTTATAATTGGAAAACTGATATTGTGTATGAGACAAAAGTACCCAGATATACTTATATCAAAATACAGCTTTTTATTGCTTGTTAGTTACCGGAAGGTCGACCTTTATGATCCATGCCCCCAAAGTACTGGCATCTTAAAATAGAATGAGACGGTCCGTAGTGTCAACTTCAACGTTCCCTTTTTATATTCACCGATGACCGTTTTAAATGTACTAGAAGGTACAGATTTGGACACATGCGGGAGTGGACGCAAAAACAATTAACTAACTAGCTAGGCGCTACTGCAAATACTGTCATTTGGTGCCAGGCAATGCATTTGTATTATAAAAATAACACACATTTAGATAATCACAGAGCATCAACAAGATATTGGTAGGAAATCTTGACTATGGAAAACAGTATTGAAATGGACATTAAAAACGATTATATTAACTAACTAAAAAGTAAAGATTGACACGGAAGTAATTAAGTTCATATGTAGAAATAATACATTTTAATTAGAAAACGGAAAAATAGCTTTTATTTGAAGAGGAATACATAGAAAAGAAAATTCAAATTCAGTTATATGATTCCCTTTGTTTTACCAAACAGAAAATCTTTAATTTAAAAAGATGCTGTTTTAGTTGAGGCTACACAGATATAGGCAATTCACAATTTAGAAAAAAAATCTTTATGAAAGTCTTTAACTTAATAGTATAATTGTGAATTCTGCAGGGAATTATAATTTGAATTTGTAGAAAAATCTATATAATGAAATGGTATTAAGTTTAATCTATTTTCTACTTAAAAATTATCATTGCTCATTTAATAAGGTCGGTATTTATACTACATTTGAAATGCAGAGTGGATTACTTGAGATCGAGCTAGAACATAATAATAATTGAAGCAAAACAAGAAAACTAGTCCCTTTAGCTTTTTGAATAATTTTTTTTCTTCTCTACAACACAGGTGATGTGCGGGCCAATACACAACCCGCGCTCAGTTCCCTACACACTATCTGGGTGCGAGAGCACAACAGAATTGCCCAGCATTTCAAAAATAGCCCCGAATGTTACAATTGGACTGGTCAACAAATTTTCGAGGAAACTAGACGCTACGTTGCGGCTGAAATTCAACACATCACCTATAATGAATTTTTACCAAAACTACTAAGTGAAGAAATCCGTGAACAGTTTGGTTTGGTACCATTATGGGATGGGCATTTCACTGACTATGACCCAACCGTGAAGCCAATGATCCGAAATTCATTTTCAACGGCAGCATATAGAATGGGACATAGTTTGATAAGGGATAAGTTTATCTTTCCCAGCAGTGAGTTTGACCTTCACGTGCATTTGAACAAACCGGACTTATTATACGAACCGAGTGGAATAGAACGTTGTACACGAGGTATGTATGAAAATCAAGCACAAAAAATAGACGAGAAGATGACGAGAGAAATCACTTGGAAACTGTTTGAAACAATGCCAGGAAATGGCGGGGATTTGGCAGCTTTCAATATTCAGCGAGGTCGTGATCATGGACTTCCGCCATACACTACGTGGCTACAATGGTGCACAGGGAAAACGGTCAAAGCTGACAATTTTAACCCAGGTGTAGAAGGTGGTCTTTTTTATCATAGTGTAGATGCCGCTAAAAAACTGAATAAAGCTTATGCGTAAGTATACCATCGGTAATAAAATTAACTAATGAAAATTCTAAACCAATAAAAGAACAGTCACTTAGTATTTCATTGTACCCGCTTTGCAGATATTGTATCTGCTCATGGGCAATAACCAAAAAAATAAATATTTTTATCTTTTTATAAACATCTTACAAGAAATGTAGGCATGAGGTCACTAACAATGTTATTTTCATTCTATTTCTTTTTTCAAGGGGCATAACTCCTGTAAAATAGTTGGTTGAAACTCTTTCATAACCTTGCTGATTTATGCCTTTGATATAAACTTCATAAAAATTTGACGAAAATGTAGGTATGAGGGTGCTTACAATGTAATGTTAATATAAATTACATTAGAAAAGAGATATAACTCAAGTCTAAATAAAAGATCAGCGCTGATTTTCGAATTCTATTAACTAAGACATTGCTGATATAAACCTATGATATACATTTCATATAAATTCTACAAAAATGTAGGCTTTAAAGAGCTAACGATGCAATTTTCCATATAATTTATATTTCCAAGGGACATAACTCCTTTAAAAATAGTATTTGGCACTGATTTTTGAACTTTTCCAAGACATCACTGATATGAACTTTTGATTTAAATTTCACAAAAATTGCACACGTGAAAGTTCTTACAAAACCGTACACAAGGACGCAGGACGAACTAATAGAAGCCCAGACAATGAAGATATTGATGGTATTTTTTTTTTTTTTTTAAATAGCAAAATAATCCCTTTGAACAAACCAACTAATATTATAAAGAACACATGCACACACATGTACAAAATAGATAGAGACTTCACTGTAACTAAAGAGGAACAAATCAATTCATATGAAATTTAAAAAAAAATGTATATACCTTAAGTTACTGTCATCTACGATACTTTTTGTGCAATTGTTTTCAAAATTACTACTACATGTATAATAAACATTTCTGTTTTAATTCAATTATACAAAATGATTCGCATGCACATGTGTTGTTGGTTGTAATCAATTTTGAATTTGTATGTGTCTTTGGTTATAATCAATTTGGAATTTGTATGTTTCTTTGGTCATAATCGACTTTGAGTTTGGATGCGTCTTTGATTATACCAAAGACAGTTATTGTGTAGAAATGGGATTTTCTACATCAATGTTGATACAATTGATACTTTATTAAATCATAACAATTACCCATATGATGAATTAGTCAGCATTTTATTTTTTTTAAAGGGAGAATTGTATATCTCCTTGTCGTTGCTATCTTACCCTTTTTATACCTGATAATGAACAACTCAAAATGATATATGACTTTCTTTGTAGGTACACTTGTGATATAGATTTGTTTCCTGGAGGTATATCGGAAGATCCTTTACCAGGCAGCAGATTAGGGCCAACATTTACATGTATACTAGCTTTACAGTTTAGAGCTCTTAAATATGGTGATAGATTCTTCTATGAGGGGAATACTCCACTGAATCCGCATCCATTTACACCACAAGAACTTGAAGGTTTCCGTCCAATAACAATGGCAAAGATAATATGTGAAAATACTGATATTGAACAAATACCACAAGATGTATTTTTAGAACCTTCAGAAAGGTTAGTTAGTTTTTAGTGTTCGTATTTAACAATAGCACGAACCCCCACCCCATTAAAAACACAAAAAAAAAATAATAAAAAATAAACAACTGAAATGATCTTGAAAACGTTTCTGACCTTTCCTTATATTTGTAGTTATCAAGTGATAATGTTCAAAAAATGTTCATTAATTGTTGTCGGTATAAAAAAAATATTTTAAAACTGTGTATTGATTTGATTTATTCTTTTAAACTAAGATTCCCAATGTGAGACGACGTGTGTTTAGCAAAGTAAATTCCTTTCTTTCTAAGCCAATAAAATTTAATCTATTTTCAGCAATCCATTTCGAAATTGCTCTGATCTTTTCGATATCTGTTTCCCTAAGAATGGTGGATGGAGCGACTGGAAAGATAGTTGTTGTAGTAACTGTTGTACCAGACAACAATACCGATCATGTGATAATCCTCCACCAAATGAATGCGGGAAACCATGTGAAGGATACGATTTCAGATACCAAAATACGTGTCCCTATGGCGAAGGACGTGGAGGCTGCTGTCAATCCGGTGGTGGTCATTAAGATAGAGGAAGCTATCATTTTCATAACCATCACGATGGCCATTAGTTTCTTCATCTTGTAAAGAGTAGAATGAGATAATCATTTTCAAAAATCTATAGTAAAATTAAACACTTTATCATTTGTTAATTATAACAATGCACTTTCATTTTAAACTATAATTTTCATAATTTTAGACAGGTAACGCTATAACGTCACATTTTGGGAAATAGGAATTATGTAATTGTGCTAAAACTAGGGTTGTAACTCTATCAAGCAAAGCTGACCATAGATAATTTTGGTTTTTCTATTTACACCTTTTTGATTTTTAAGCTCCCTGAAGTTTTATATTTTTGACTTTTCAATCTTTGAGTCAAGCACGTAACTGATAAAGATTGTTCTAGAAACACGTGTTGGTTGCAAAGAAATCATATCATTTGGTTCCTCTTAGATTTTTTGAAAACCTATTGTGACCTGACCGCTTTATGTGAACCAGACTGAAACATATGACGTAGAAAAACCTTATTTATGCTAATCAATGAATATTAAACTGTTTTCAGTGTGACTGAGCAACACGATGAGTGTCATTCCAAATGTATGAGCATTATTTAACTAACGTTAGTAATTGTGTCGGTCTAATCTAAACGTTTTGAATATGTTAAAATCAAATTGAATGTTTTAGTCTTAAATTTTTACCTTTATTTTACAGTGCTTTCTATCATGATTTGCGTAACATACCTATTCGATTTGTCTATTTCTCTTTGTGTATTATTAGTCATGTTTTTCGATTCTTCTTTTGCCGATTTCTTATTTCAGTACAATTAATTATTGTAATGAATATTACTTAACAAACTTCTAATATTTTTGTTTTTAAAAAAAAAAATGAACTGTATAAAATATGAAAACTGTACTAAGATATTTCTTGCTATTTCCGAGATAACATGATTTTGATGTCTTTCGCCCATGTGTGAAACAGGAACTGCTGAACATCCGGAAGTAATTGAGTTCACCCCCGTTTTCCGGTTTGATACTTGTTGCTCAATCTAAATTTTTTTTTAAGTGCTTTGTGGACTGTTGTTGGTCTTTAGTCTTATGGCCATTGTGCTGCACGTCTATCTTCGATCTATAGTTTTTTATTGCCCCTTTGGTATATTGCTTCTTGTTTGTCAAAGGAATATATTTGGGTTTTTTTTCACTTCGCCACAAAATTTAAATATCAAAACTTCTCTTTTCTTCTGGATAGCTTTCGTCTTCAAGGAAACGCTGTGCTTTAACATGTAAAAGAATTACAATATTTACAAAGACCAGAACATTTTTATCTCGAAATTGGCTGTGGCATGACGATGTTTTCTCACGACCTCAAAAGTGTTCTCAGAAGATAAAATAAATATTACTTTTGTACTTTAAAAACTTTGTTGTTGCTCTTTGCGTTTCAATGATAATGATCAGTCGTCTGATTCAGTCATTAATGGCTCCTAAACGTTCAGCTGCAAATATTACAAGGACGATATTTTGTTATGAAATATGAATATATATATATCAGATTATGATTTGCTAGCTCAAACGGTAAAAACTCCGAGCCGTCCAATCTTTGTTCTTACTCTTAAATGCCGCGTGCTTAGCTGACAAGCAACATTCTAATTCTAAAATCGTTGGTTCGGCTTAGTCGGGGATCTAACCCATGACCTCCTACGCACGAGGCGAGCAAGAGCCCACTGAGGCGGTATCCATTCGGTTGATAACATAAGTGATGCGCATACAAGTTATGACTAATGACTTATTCATAAAAAGTTCCAAGAGCTATCAAATTTTTTGTTCTTCCCTTGACGAGTTGTATATACAGAATGTACACAGCCATGTATCACCATCACTGCTGGTGATGTGTGCATGCAAAACAAATTTCTTGTTAGAGGGTTCTAAATACAGCACAAACAACATTTTCCAAAAGACCAAAAAAGTGAAAAAGTATATTTTAACAAAACGCAATTGACTAACAGGTCGAACAACAAATGTTCTTAAATCCTGCTGACTGCCATTGGCGATTGCCAAATAAACGGATCACAAGGTGTAATAAATGGATCTTAACTATAAATTTAATGCCAAACAGAAAACAATAAACTTGCGGCGAAGATGGTATACCGCAAACAAAGGTGCAAAGATTTTTTGTACACCATATCCGGATTTCGACAATTAATGTCTCTTCAGTGATGTTAGGAATCGAAACGGTTATTGGAAGGCCACATAATTTACCTCAATTTAGGATAGACTCTTGAATTTTGAGGAGTCAAAATAGGATGAACGGATCATATAAACCCGAAGGCAAATATAATACAAGCCCAAACGAAAAAATATATATATATATGTGTGTATTTTATCGTTGATGACTGTAAGATCCTTTAGATCATTACTGTTTTTCTTCGGTTTTTGGGTTCCTGTCTTATTGACATAAACTCCATATTTCCTTGTATACGTATACAGACGCCCTAGTTTTTGTAGGATGTATGGGGAATTTATTTTTAGTTAAATCTCTATGTGGCAACTTCTTAAGGCTCCATAAAAGAAAGGCGATATTATCGACACAAGAGGACTCCCAATATAGACCTATCTTAACCGAGCATTTTGCAGTTGTAAAAATAAATAGAGTATAATGGTAGACAGTCTCCTGCTGTTTAACCCTCCGACCGTGGAACTCTTGGCATCCCCTGTCTTCTTCACTTAAGAAATCTAGAGGGCAACCTTCAGTCTTCCAACAATAAACTGGTGTCCAGAGCTCTTTTCTGGATAAATACTCATTAAGAACAATTGAAAAGAAACAATTTGGATAGCCAAAGATGAGTAAACGCCAGAAGCTATTATATAACCAAAATGAGACTTAAAAGAAGTGAATACCATTAAAGGATAACGTCGCCTGAGGATCAACCTTGCTCTCCGAAAAGAAAATCATCCGATCAGTTCGAAACAAAGCTTTCTCGCAAATCATAATGTCTACGGAGTTTGATGAAGATTTTGCCTTGTCCGAGTGAACTAAATTTTACTGGAAAAAAGTCTGAAACTGAAAAAAAGAATTGTCGGATAACGCCAACTAACTAACAATAGAACACCTTGATCAAACTAAAAAAAAGATGGATTGGTGGATGGCTGTTTAACGTCCAGTGGCAAATCAAATGCATATTAAAAAAAGACGAGAGACCATTTTTTTTAATATCATTTTATTATTCCTGCTATATGTATCTCATTGCACCAATTCTAAAATCAAAATAAATCCAATAACATAAAAGTATAATGCAGGCAAGAAAATAAATCCATAAACAATTAGGTTAGTAACATTGTCAAGTACAACTAAAAATCAGAAGTTCTTTTCCACTTTGGTTTGACATGAACAGCATGTTGCTACTGTTGTCAAAATTTATAGCTCGTGGATGATGAATACCATCTTCTTCTGTCAATACAATGTCCAAAAATGTTCCATCAGGTGTTATGCGATGTATATTATTGCTGTCTTTTCCAGCAACGTACAAGTTTCCAAGCTGGTCTGTTGCAATTTTCTTTGGGTTTCTAAGATTTGGAGACTTATAACTATAGACCTCTGACCCATCAAGTTTAATACGGTGAATACTTGAAAAATCGGAATACACTAAATCGCAATTACTGACTGATAAGAGATAGCAAAATTTCTCACCTCTGCTAAATATTGTCGACATTAAATTGCCATCGTGGTCTAAAATGTACACAATTCGATCCATTCCACCCACAAATATTTTGTCGTCTGTTGTAGCTATCCCACGTTTTTCATCACTTCCTGCCATTTTGATTTCCCTACCAGAAACCTGTTTCATTGTATCAATGAACTGAATGGAGTTAGTGCTGGGTAAAACGACTACAGCTTGATCGCTTCGTGGTAGGACAGCAATATCCCATGGTGCACCTTTAACTTCTATGTTGGCAAGATATTCTCCGCTTTTATTGAAAACAAGAACTTGAGGCATGTGATGATTCCAGTCACAATTGCAGAGTAATAACTTATCACCTGACACTGCCATACCGGTAATAAACGCCTTTTTGTCAATTCCGGTCATGTCTACTTTCTTGTGCAAATGGAAGTTTTTGTAAAATTTGAAATCTTCTACATGAAGCTTGAATTTTTCAGTACAAAAGTTATCTTTTGGAACAACAGACCCAAGAGACAAGCATGACAAGAGTTCCTCTGGCATCTCATGTTCTATGGATAGCGATCTCATCCGCGCAATGTTTCCTATCTGCTGATTAGTCAAGTCATGTAATGCCATTTTTAATTTGTGCATGAAAAGGAATGCTTGTCTGTCGGATCCATGGAGGCTAACGAATTGAAATTGTTTTTTATAAACACTGACTACTTCCTTGTCAGTTTCTGCTTGGTCTTTTTCAGTATTTAATTTCACCGACATTTCTTCCTGCATACGATCTAAATCCTCAAATATGGCAACTTCTAGCGTGTCTAAACGTTGTAGTATATTGGACTTGAACCTCGTTATCGACTTTTTTACGTTATCGACATCTCCTTTAATGGAGGCTGCATTAGATACCCTATCTTCTGATATGCTTGTTAGAGTTTCGATAAAATGATCAATCTCAGTTTCTACATTCTTAAAAGTTTGTGATGTCTTGACATGTTTAGAACATGTTTTAATTGTGTGTATCTTACATGATCTATGAAGATTAGCTGCCATACATTCGTGACAACATAGATCATTGTGGTCTTTACAAAAATACTCAAAAGGATAACCTTCGTGCTTCTCGCAAAACTGAATCCCTGTCAGTGGATTTGAATGGCAAGAATGGGCGACCTGTAAATCTATAATGTGATGACGTTTGGTTGCTTTCATTGACAAATGACAATCGGTGCATGTTTGACACATCGACTCTTCACAATCACTACACCATTTTAACGCCTTTGTTATTTTATTTCTTTGGGAACATGGTTCACATGACGACGATGCTGATGTTGCCATGGCAGTTCTACAAAGGAAAACAATCCTTGAGAATGATATAAATGAAGCTTATAACTTATAAAAAAGAAAGAGGTTATAAAGCAGACATTTGAATAAGATAATGTTAAATTTTAAAATCAAATAACAATGGTATATATATTATGTTTTCTGTATAAACTCAACATGGCCATAGATGGGTCGACGCACATGATCCTTTAAGTCCCCTCCCTCAAAAAGGCATACTAGATGTGATCCATTAATAGTGACGCAAAAAAACCTTACTGAATATCCGATTAGTGAAATGAGATTTTCTTCTCAGATTATAGTAACAAAATTAGTTACCTAAAACTAATCCCTGTGAAATTCTAACGTTCCATGTATCTGAGGGAAGTTAAATTCTGTGTAACATAATTGTTTATTTCTAATGCAAGTATGCTACTGCCAGATATTTACGATTATTTTTAAGGGAGGTGCTAGAAATTTCGGTGGAGGGCTGGGGTGTCGGTAGATTTTAACATTTAGGAAAAAACCAAGTACACATATTTTCATTCTGACTGTGATTCAAACAAATGTTCAAAATCAATTAGGGCACCTTAATATGCAAAATATATTTCTACCATTTTTGAAAGATGGACACTGTAGGAAAATAGTGAGTACCTAATGCAAATAGACAATATTATATGATTTTTTTTTCAATATCACAACCGTATCAACCCGAAACAACAATTATAATCCCAAGAGCTCTGCTCGAAGATAATATTTTATCCTGCAGTCGGCCTTTCTACTATACAAATACAGGTTGCGGATATAATGAAACGATAAAAGTATAGTAGAAGTTTATCGTCTCCTGGTATCCTGATTCTGTTGTGAGCTAACGATAATATACAAATTACAGTTCCATTTGGGGTCCTCATTGCGGTCCGCGTTGATTTCACTCAAAAACAAATTCAATTGTTAGGAAGTAAAAAGAAAAAACTATACTTTTAAGCGTAACAGTTAAATTGCAGGATAAAAACAATACATTGTAAGAAAATATAAAATGTTTTTGCGCTACGAAACAGGGGAAAAAGCTCGGCTAGCCTCGCTTTCTCTTTTCTCAAGCTCGTACAAATAAATTTTATAATTTCCTACAATGTACGTATTTTCCTGCTCGGGGTTCTAAAAGGTGTAAAAGGGGGCGGGATTCATGCATTTAGGGGATTAAATGGTTGCTAATATTCATGTATATTTCTTAATTGGGTATAATGCCACGACCAACCCCGATCAGCTGTGGGGAACCAATGAAATTATCAACCATTGTTTTCACGAAGTTCCAAAAAGGTTGTATTTCAATTTATTTATAAAAATGATAGTAACATGTAAATGACATATAATTTTCATGCCAATGTTTGTATTTGTTCTTCAACAGTTGTTTGTGGGCGAATTTCTTCTGCTTTTAATTATAGTCAAAAAGATATGCCTATCAATTTTTTTTCAGGGGAATGTTTTAACAGAAACGTTTTTGCATATTTGAGATCTAAAACAAACTTTTAACTTTAAAATCTAAACCGGTTTATAAGATAATAGTGACATAAGTCCAATTGCTAAAAAAATAATTGTTTTAAGGTTCATGTGGACCCTTTGGCTAAAATGGCTGCATTTTCACCTCAAAATTTACTCTGAGTACAGACAAACCTGTGTATCTGGAAAAGTTTTAAGGCATAGCATGCCCTAGATAAATAAAATTCAAATATATTTTATGTTTTAGAAAATTAAAAACTTAACTGGATTTTGCAGTGCACTTTTTTTCATTTCTCCAGAAGGTGCCAAAGTAGACTAAGTTGGGAAAGAGGTTTGAGAACTTCCCCACAGGTAATAATTGAAGTGAACTGTATAGATTCACATGGACAATAGATGGACAATAGATACCTGACAATAATTGGTCATTTAAACTGTGTACCTGAGTGGACCATATCAGGTGAAACTCAACTGTTTGTTAATTTTATCATCTTCTGCAGGGACGAAAAAAAGTCCACTGCAAAATCCAGTTAAGTTTTAAATTTTCTAAAACATACAATGCATTTGAATTTTGTTTATCTAGGGCATGCTATGCCTTAAAACTTTTCCAGACGAACAGGTTTGTCTGTACTCAGAGTAAATTTTGAGGTGAAAACGCAGCCATTTTAGCCCAAGGGTCCACATGAACCTTAATATTTGTATTCACTGAAGCCAAGACAGTTGTCTTTTAACCTTTACATGCTTTAGTTTGATTTATTTAGCGACTATTCCTTTTAAACTATTTGTTTACATAATTTCTACGTAACAGATTTGTTATTGTTATTGTTTATGCAGAGTTAAAAATAGATTGTTTAAAATCTACACAAAATACACTGCTTATTAGGGTCAGTGACAAGGATAATCAATAACATTTCATTTGATATAATTTCATACATAATTCAAACAGTATATGTTAATAAATTAAGAACTTTTCAATGTAATGCAAAATATATCAAACAGAAAGGCTGAATCTATAAAATAATCTCGATTAAAGTACCTTTTTAGATGGTGGAAACCTCAGTGTGTACAGTTAAGCATATCAAAGGGAAATAACTTGTGAAAGTTTATATAATGTCGATTTTATTGATTCTCATTGAGAAATACAGAAGATTGTTATAGACATACAAATTTCAATAAAGTCGGTTTAAAAAAATACAAGTAACATAAGATCTGTAACGATTTTAACTCTATATAGTGTCATTCAGATTAAGTTAACAAGATTGAATCATATTAAAAAAAAAAAGATGCATTCGCTGTTGAGCAGACGTCATGGGATGAAGAATTCATTATGATGCTTTGTTTCTTTTCATTAAAGGAGACATGACACGATTTTCAATTTGTGTTCCAAAATGTTTATTTATACTTTATCTTCCCCAAAAATACATCGATAGCAATATAAGTGTCAAATATTTGGTAAAATGTGTATTTTAATGAGATTTTAATGCAACGATTTATAACCTGTCAAATATGCATATTTCCATCCCGGAAGTCACTCAGAACGAGGCTACTACGTCAGTGGTTACTTTCATTCATACTGACATATGGGTACAGCGCAAATTTAGTTTCGATTATTATCCAACAAAACGCATGACAGTGATGAACAATGATTTTGTGTGATGCCGATGGATTCAACAATATAATAAAAAAGAATATTGACATGATGTTTTCTGTTTTTCAAATGACACGCAGACTTAGAAGGTGTAAAGATGTGACATTTTAACAAGCCCAAACTACACTTCTTTCCTCCCAATTTCATAAGGAATCCAGAGTTGGGGTCTCGGGAGCCATGCCATATGGGTTCATCATAGGTCACAGGTGTGCGGTACAGGTGATTGATTTTCGCAATTTCAGGTCTCGTTTGAAGTTGTAAGCTTCAGGTGTCACGCCACATGGGGGATTGATAAGACATAGTTATTACGGAATATTACTTCATTAGTTCTTTGTGTATATCCTGGATGTTGGTTTTGCCGAGGGCACAGGTGAGATTGGAATATATTATTGTTACAGTAATAACGGTACAACTACCTGATGTTTAATGAACACCTGTACTACGACCATGCAATACCCTATGCACTACCAATTAAATACCCTAACCAGTGTTGATAACTAATAGACAACCTGTATATAGATCTTATTTTTATTGCTTTTAAAATTTGCAGATGTAAAAAGGTTTATAACAGATGCATTTTTTTAATTGACTTCTTGAGATGGATAAGTAATATTTATGTATGCTTGCAAGTCTATTACTTCATAAGAAATTGTTAGGCAAAAAGCATAAAAAGCAAACAAGGAAATGATACGAGAATGTGAATCATAAGTCTTTTTCATTCTTATATTGAACATCGAATATAATTATTGACAACTATCTAGTTGGTAAAGATTCAGATCATGACGAAAAACATTTCTTTTTAACATGGAAACTTAATAATAAATGAAGAAAGTGTCGTTTGAACCAATTATTTGGTATAACCGTACGGCCTCCAACAATGAGAAAACCCCATACCGTATATTCGGCTATAAAAGGTATCAACATGAAAATGTGAAACAATTTTAACGAGAAAACTAACGACCTTATTTATATCAAAATAATTTCCGAAGAAAAAAAATGACAGACATGAACCAACGACAACCACTGATCTACATGCTCCTGATTTAAGACAGGCACATTCAAAATGTGTCGCGGGTATATGTTTGTGAGCGCCTATTCATTTATTCAAATTAATCTTTTTTGTTGAAATGTTTTGAAAAAGAACATTATGTGTTGTGAATATTTTCCTGGACTCATGCATTTTGTTTTGCTGGTAGCAATAAACAAATTGATTGCTAAATGATATTTGGAAGAGAGGGGTGGAAATATATGTGAATTTGAATTTACTTTGTAATTCATTAAATTTGAAGTTAGATTTATAAGGGTCTGAATGGAATTCCATACTTTAGAAGTGTAGTGTAACTATATTAGTTGTTTCAACATAAGATATTTTTTTCTTAAACATGTATGGCTTTAAAAGGTATATAACAGAACACGTGACTAAATCACACTACAGGTGCCTTCTTACCTTTCACTTGGTCAAGTATGCTATAGGTGTCAAATAAATGTTTACATGAAGGGGGGGGGGGGGGGTTAATTGTTAATTGAATATCCTAATGTAGAAATAGTGTGACAAAGGATTTGTCACTACACAAATCATTGGTGTAATGTATGATTTCCAACCAAAAAATATCGGTTTTTTTTCTTTCTGCTTCTGGCGCACACATAATTATAACGTTACCGTAACAGAGAGAAAAAAGAACAATTTGATCATCAAATTAGGAATTTATATTTTCAATCATGATTAAAAGTAGTTTGATTTAAATTAAAATAAATGCAGAAAGCGGTTTATTAAATTTATTCATCAGACAAACCCATAGGTATGGTAACAGTCCGATCGGTTTTGTCTGAAAAATCGTCGTTGTTGGACTCTTCGCATGAAGAATTAATATCTTTTTCTTGGTTATTTTCCACACACAATGGCTCAAATTGATGATATCAATTGTCTTTGCAGTTTGTCAGTAATCGGGAAAAGTGCTGTCAATACGTTCATAGTGTATCGACCATGATCGACATCGTCCAGTTCGAGACATTTTCCCAGCTTGTAACCACTGACGTAAGCACGATCACGTGATCGTTATCTAATTAAAAATCATTCATTATGACAAGCGCTGGATTCTTTGACCTAAAAAATGCCGATTGATCAGGTTTTGACCAGCAAAATTGCACTAACATGTTTTAAGACTAATATTTATTAATTTAATAAAAAAAAAAAAAAAAATCGTGTCACGTCTCCTTTAAGGAATGCCATTGTGTTCAATGTTTTTTTTTTTATAATGTTCATTTACTGGCCTTTTGTTCACCAGTTTTTTTGTTTTTTTTTTCATTTTCTAACATCAGTATAACCGTACAATACACTTAACTACTTGTTATTTACTACCTGTTTCGAACAGCCTAAAATACAATATAAGTTTTATTAGAAAACATCTTTAAAATCATTGATTTTTTTTTTATTTTATAGTTTTATTTCCATTTTTTTACACATTATTACGTTCACACCAATTTATTCTATACCCACTCGTTATTATCAATAAAGGCATAAATAATTGATCTTTTGAACAAACTTATTCTTAAAGGTTGTCAATTTAACACAGTAGTTTAATCTTTAAAAATTGTTTGTATCGGTGCTAACATTGATTTTGTTTTTGAAAAAATAAGACATCACTACATATATATTGCTATATATGTACAGTTATGAGAACTCATGATCCTACATCCTGTCGATACTGTTTACAAGTTTATATTTTGGCATTGCATAAGGTCATGCGTTTCTCATGGTGTTTATGACGTCTTTACACTAAATCTGTTGGATGTGTATTGATTGATACTTTACTAGATATTTTGGGAAAACATGATTTGTTTATTAGTTATAATTGGCTTTGAACTAGCTTACAGTAACTACGAGTACTCTTGTATCGGTGCTTTGTGTCTGATTTTTACAGTTTGTTCTTATGTTGCGCTGTTACACCACTGTCCCAGGTAAGAGGAAGGATTCAGCGCTCACAGACATGTTTAACCCCACCACATTCTTAATTTGTCTGTCCCTGAGCCTGTTGTTCAGTGGTTATCGTTCGTTCATGTCTGTCATATTTATTTTTCGTAAACTGAGTTGTTTCACAAGAGAACTATAAAAATATAGTTGTTTCTATGGTAAATTAGTAGATAAATTGATATAAAAATATCGATTGAAATAATATTAAATTGTCGCTTCACTTCAATGAAAATATACCTTGCTTTTCATCAAATAAAAAAAAAAACTTTTAAGTGTTTCCAATCAAAGTCATGAAATGCTGGATATTAACGACTTGAAACTGTCCGATTTTTCAGGTTATTTATAGGTTTATTTTTGTAATAGCTGATCTTTTCAACTCAAATTAGAATTGGATGTTTATATCTCGTTAATGAATTACTTAAGCCGTTACTGTAGCTAAATGTCTTCCAGTTTTAAAACCGTTTTCCTGGCCGTTGAAACATCTGAACTATTTGAAAGTACCCTTTAGCGTTTAACGATAAAATCAATCGGAAGACATGCATGCTATATCATGCTGTTTCACTGTGTTAAAAATTCATAAAAACAAGATGGTTATCTTTGAAAATCTATTGCTTATTGAACACATATCGATTACAAAATTTAGATATAACAGATCAACGATTGCAGATATATTTCTGAAGCAAATAAAAATTAAACCTGGAAATACTCGACTAATCTATATGCAGTTTAGTAGTAAATCAGCAATATATATGTGACTTTATAATAATGATTTGAAGATTTTTTTTAAATATTTGAACATCAAAATACCAAAAAAAAACAAAACAAAATGACAAATGGAACATTAGTATATAAACACGACGAACAGATAGAAGCTTGGATTGATGACGCAACATGGATCTTAACAAGTTCTTTTATAATATTTACAATGCAGTCAGGTTAGTAACTGTATGATTTAACATATTTTTCTTAAAAGAAAAAACCTGATACGAGTCTATTTTAAGATAAACTTTATAGTCAATTTTATATTTTGGGTTGAATGTTTATAAAGCTGTTTAGATATCATTTGACAATTTACTTTTTTATCAAATATTTACAAAGTAATGAATTTCCATATCACTTTGTAATGCACTTTTTATCAAATGCTTCCGAAGTAAAGATTTTTCATATACATTTGTGTCTTGTTTGTTTAGTTTATTTTTCAATTATCGCTTCCTTTGTAACATAAGTAAACTTTTTGAATTATTTAATCACTTGGCCGAAGGCTTTTATCCCATGGCGTCCATCTTCCGCACAAATCTTCTCAAATATTTCTGAAGCAAATGATACATAACTTTAAAGATATGGTCCTATTAATATATAAGACAGAGCTTCAAACATTTTTGAGTATAATAAAGACTTTAAGTTAATAAAAAAGATCGCCATCATAGCTTACATAGACTTTTCTGATTTAAACATAACGTTCAACCAATTTAAAGCAATAATGACACGTCAGGACAGTTATTTTACATAGTGCTCTACAATTAATGATGCATGTAACTTAATGTTGATTACTCAACCAGTAAACTCTATGTTTTCTGATGCTGCGTTCACACGTAATTCGAATTCGATTCGCATTAACTAATTCGAATTAGTTTAATTCGCATTCGATACGTTTTACGTCCAAACGTAAATTCTAATTCGAATTGCAATGCGCGTCAAATTCGCTTTACTGTCCAAACGACGTTAACTTTTAATTCGTATTAACAAAAACGCATTTCTAATGCGAATTGGATAATGCGATTTAGCCAATTCAAATCAATTCGAATTAAAAAAGAAGAGTGTGTGAACGCGATTAGCGAATTCGATTCGCATTCGATTCGAATTCAATTCGAATTAAATGTACGTGTGAATGAGGCATAAAAATCCCTTTGATCCAAAAAAAAACTAAAAATAACTGATGCACAATTCAATTGCAGTATCTACTAAAAATTCTCTGGAAGACGTCATTGAAATTCAGTTCTCTTCAGCTTCGTATTTCATGTGGCCTTTTAAGCATTTTTAAACTGAAATGCAGTCAAGTTTACCGTTTGGTATAGACTTGCTACAATTCCCTTTCTTTTATTTCTTTCTTACTAATTTATAAGTTTACTGTTAACTTCCAGTATACTGATTGCCCTTGGAGAAAGGCCTTTCTCTGCAGATGTCAGTATAATGGTAATCTCCTAGTTATAGCAGTAAAATTGTTAAAGGGGCAAAATTAAAAAAAATAATAATAAGGAAGGAACATGTAGCAAGTCTACGTTTGGTAATTCATTGATAACATTCTGGCGTATCAAAAACAAACAGTTTGTAACGTCTCATTTCATTGGCCGAAAGATTTAAATACAACACCAATCGTAGTGTGCACGTGAATTGACACAGGTGACCGACAATGAAATGAACTACGTTAATACTAAAAAGTAAATGTTTTTGTAATGCTGTGTCGTTACCTGATTTTCAAATAGTGGGGTCGAAACATTTTAATATAAATGTGTGTCGGTTTTTCAATTGAGAACAGCAAAAATTCATCAATTATTATATATATCGGCGGAGTTACATTTGCTTTCACCACGCCAATGTCATATCCATTTTTCTCTAAACAAAGTATGGTTACTTACTCTGAATTTACTGACAATTTCGGGATTTATTTTCAAAAGGAAGTAAACTGATTAAAAATAAAAACACTATCCGAAGTTGAATCCCTAAAACCCAATTCTCCCTGGCATAAAAAGTTACTAGATTATGCCATATGATGTAAAAGTAAATTGTCATCTATAACTAGTCATTGGAATTCCTTTTTTTTTCTGTTTCATGTAGTTTCATATTTACAAAAAAGGCTAAGTGTAAGTGAGCCTAGTTTTAGGGTCTATGAGGTGGCTTTGATAAACTGGCGATGGAACATGAAGAATTATAATTATTCAAAACCATTTGAGAGGAGACAGTTGGGTTCAATATTTCGTCGTGAAAACCGTTAAGTCTTTGTCAAGGACGCGTATAACTAACATACGTCCTTGGTCTTTGTATATATATAAGAAATTCAAAAAAATAATAGAAAAGATCTTATTAAAACTGTTGCACAAAATTATAGTATCAATACATCTTACATGCGATGATACACTTTATTTAAGGTAGTATTACCATGAGATAAGCATGTACACAATTCTGTACGTAATCAGTCAATTCAACTTTGGATCATTAAAGTACACGTGTTCTAATTTCGCAGGTGTGCTTGGGCGGCGGTGATTGAAAGTTTATGTGAGGTCGAAGGTTTGAATTGACCAATGAGAACGATCGTTCCTTGGCGAGTTGATCTAATAAAGTTTGTTTGACTGATTACGTCGCACGACCTTTCGCTAAGCTTGGCCGCAGTTAAGTGTAGCTCACCGAACTTTTCCCATCACTTGGTGTCTGTCGTCGGTCGTCGTCGTCCGTCGTCCGTCGTCTGTCGTCGTCCTTCGTCCTTAGTCCGTTAACTTTTTCAAAAATCTTCTCTGAAATTACTTGGCCAAATCTAACCAAACTTGGTCACACTCATCATTTGGGCATTTATATAGTTAAAAAAAAGACTGTCCAATAATCCTGTCTGCCGACCACGATGTCTGACATTGCTTAAAATAGAACATAGGGGTAAAATGCAAGTTTTGTCTATTATTTTGAAAACCATGTTAAGGTTACTATCTATCTGAGTGGTTTTTAAAGACCTTGACTGGCTGTTAAGCCCTCGCACGGTCGGCTCGGTGCCCGAAGGCGTTTGGTTAGCGTTTAAATATTTTGTTGACAAAATGCAGGAAAAGTTGAAAAGGACGGCCACCATTTTGGTTTTGGTATGATCTTTTTGTTTGTTGACTATTTTGGTTAGTTTACTTCCTTCACAAGGGCTGCTTTCAGGGCCAGGTTGGTCAGCTGTGCAGCCCGCTCACCACGATGACGGAGTACTGGTCGATGAGTCTCGGACATAGTAATAACGATGACAGGAAGCTTTATCTGGACCAATGTCGTAAGACAGTGAAATGGCGGTCCATTATCTAACACCTAGGATACAGGCCGTCGGACGTCAGTCGGCATAACACTCCCCAACCCATAATGGGTTTTGGGGTGTATGCTGACGCGGGTATTTACATAGACCATAATGTAGACTGTACAACGTTGGACTGATTTCCGGCATCGAAAGTAGTAATTCGTTGAGCCTTCTATCAGTAAACCGACATCGCAGATAGTGGGTAAAGAGGAGCTGACCGAGCACGTCCGTTCAGTTGTAATGACTGAGACGTGACTGTGATGTTATAGGTAACTGGGGTGTCTTCCGCTATCTTGGATTTTGAAATAGCAGATAACAATCGGTTTAGATCTTAAATGAAATGTGCAAATTTCTAGAGTAGTATGTAATTCATGTGTAAGACTTTTCATGGTAATATAGAAAATTATGTGTTTTATGTGTTTTATTATATTTTTGTTTGATTCATTTTTTTTCAACTTTGCCATATAAGGGGAGATAACTCGGATAAAATCACTTTTATAATAGAATGTGTTGTGAATTTACCTATCTTATAGGTAGCAAGAAAACGAATCTGGTGGCCCCGTTTTTTCTTTTTCAATTTTACACAACCTGCAGCGTAAAAAAAGCCCGGTGACTCATACTTTTTATTATATTTTTGAAAAAAAAGCATGATATAAACTACATTTTGACAAATTATTAAAAAATTCTATTGATTTTAATTTAAACCCCCTATCTACCTTAAATAGAGAAAATCTGACCGTGGCAGAAATGTTCAGAATATTGAGCCAATAACGTTTTGTCTGTTAACGTCAAAACTGTCAGACGACTTTTTATAGGAGTTATGGTTCTTAAATGACGAATTTTACCATTTTTTGTGTTTGCCTATTATCTTAAAAACTACAAAAGATAGAAATAAACTTTGAACAGCAAATATTATCAGCAAGACTACTCTACAAATAAGTCAATATTTACGATATCGTGAGAAGACTCCTTTTTAGAGTTATTGCCCTCTGATAACGATATTTTCAAACTTTATGAGCTTTTGCCTAATATCTTAAAAACTACAATTGATAGATGGAAATTTTGAAGTAAAAAAGATCAGCATGACAAGATACACGTAGAATTCTTCAGTCGACTTGTTATTGGAGTTATTCCTCCTTAATGACGATTTTTACCCATTTTTAATGTTTTTTCCTATTTACTTGAAAACTATAATTATAGATAGGTAGACACTTTAAATGGTAAAAATGATCAGCAAGACAAGATCTACAAATAAGTCAACAGTACTGAAATCGTCAGTCGACTCATTATTGGAGTTCTTGCCCTTTAATGACAATTAGTACCAAGTTCTAGTGTGTTTGCCCATTATCTTGAAAACTAAAATAGATGGATAGACACTGTAAATCGCAAAAGTGATAAACAAGACAAGATCTACAAATGAGTACAATTTTGCCGATATAGTTAGTACACTCTTTATAGAAGGGATTGCCCTTAACTGACAATTTGTGTACCCTCTTTTGTGTTTTTTGTAAAATCTCAAGAGGATAGAGAGAAACTAAAATAAACAAAAAATGATCAGCAATACAAGTTCAACAAAAAAGAGATTTTTGTCATGAATTATATTCTAGTCTATCATGTTGGAGAGTGTCCATTGTTGAATATGCATAAAGTCCTAGGTGAGCGACACAGGCTCTTTGGAGCCCTAGATTTGATTTGAGTGTCACTGATGAGTCTTTTGTAGAAGAAACGCGCGTCTGGTGTACACACTTTTTAGCCTGGTATCTATGATGAGTTTATTCACTAGTCAGTGATTATGGAAGATAAAGTTTGGATAGAAGAACATAAAAGCTATAAAACGAGTATTGATATATAAAATCTATTTTCTCAGTTTCAAATCTTTCAAAAATGAAAGCTAAATAAGATAGACAGTTGCTTATTATGGTACTTATACAATGGAGGTCTGTTTACATTGAAGCCTTTGAACAATTTGTTGAGTTGTTTTGTTCCGGAGAACCTTCTTTCAAACTAGAAGTGGATGTGAGAAGAAACTGAAAATTATAGAAATGGTCCTTGTAAGGTATTTGCTACAGTAATATATGACACGACCTATCTAGACAATTGGCTTCTCATCGGCACCTATGGGAAATGTATTGAAAATATTTCGCCTTGAGAACTGTAACGGCTGAAGAAATGTTCCTCGTAAGGTAGTGACTGAATAGTGTCACTTTGATGTCAAATGGCAAACTAATATGACCACATCCAAGGACTTCATTTCACATTAAAGCCTGTGGGAAGTCTGTAAAATGCTTTTTTGGGAAGCAATGTACTGTACTAATGGAAACATTTTAATAACTTATGTTTGTATACGAGGAACACATAGCGCATAATAAAATGAAGGCAATCATCACCTATTTCACCTATCCTGCATTGTAAAAATGACATGTTATGTAGACGATCGACACCTATGTTACAACACTCACAATTCACTAAATCGGTCTGTGTCATATTTAGGTTCTGATAGTTGATCAGTTCTCCGGAAGAAAAGAAATATGAATATATTGTTCACAATTTCATCGTTACAGTTATATATAATTTAGGCAATAAAAACTGGCCGCCACGAAATAGCCCAAAAGCGGTGCTTAAAAGTGGCGTTAAAACACCAAAAATTAAATCAAATCAAATATAATTTAGGCGTGTGTTTTGTGGGTACATTAACATTCATTTTATGATGTTTCTAGCACTGGTCTTTTCTACCATACTTGGATAGAAAAGTGGACTAGTGAATTTCTTAGTCGCATTTGACCATGCTTTTGCCAGCTGATCAGCATCAGCGTTACAACCCTTATGTCAGGTATTCCTCTTAAGATACCCATGTGATTACAAGGTTTCCATTGGTACTGTACAGAGGTCCTCAAAAATATTTTAACATTCTTTCCAAAGGCTGTGATGTGAAATAAAGTCCCGGGCTATGGTCATATTAATTTGCCAGTTGAAACCAAAGTGTCACAATTCAGTCAGTACCTATTGATATACTCAGTGTAGTGACGGTCTATTATCATTCATATCAGACCTTAGAAATGACGCATATTTTACAACGGGTCGTCCCCACTCCTTTTTTAGTCAACCTCCTAAATTCCAAAGGTTTTTTTTTCTGCTTGATTGAATTTGAAAGAAAATATCTGGTTGGAAAGGTAAGTCGACCTTCGTTAGTAAAGTAGCTTAAAATTGTGATTTTAATTGTGAATTAATTTTAATTTATATCAATTCAATGTTTAGTATTTAATGTTTCTCTTGTGGGAAATGAAGATTTTAAGTTCGTTTATAATTAATTTTTTAATCACAAAAGGCGATCATCACGATAAATCTGTTCATTTCATCAATAATTGATATTATACTAAATTGAAAAGAGATTAATATCTAGATATATCATATGATGACTGGAAACTAACATCTACTTAAATTAAAAAGTGATAAGTTTCAGAAACATCAATCAAGAAATGGCTATGTTTAAGGAAATTGTGTACCTTTAATCATAAAAATAAAGTATTAAGTATGATATTTATATTTTAAGTACGGATTGACATAGAGCCGATATTATTTATATATTGAGTTTACGTCAACGAGACAGCAAATCAACAACACAATAAAACAAGAAGACAAATAAAGGTCAACGTATGGTGTTCAACAATATGAATGTTTTAAAAATACTGTAACTTTATGTTTCAAGATCTAAATGGGTACAATAATACGGAAGCGTATTAGTGCCATGCAATAAAGTAATTGTGAATTATGTATTATGATGAGTAATTTGCAATAACTTTATTGTATGGCGCTAACACGCTGCCGTATTATTATGTAATAAGTAACTCACAATAACTTTATTGTATGCACTTCCGTATTATTGTCTCGTTGACGTAAACTCCAAATCTTCAATTTTAAACCAGAACAATATAATTTATGAAACCCACACATTCAAGACTTGTCAGAAGGTAGGATTGCTTGTTGTCTTTCAGATTGCGAAAAAAATAACTGCGATCTTATATAATCTGTGGTGAACTTATTTTTATGAATACACTATTTGAAACACGGCTATATATACTGGTTAATTATTAAGTCAGGGATTTCGTTACCATAAATCACGTAAAACTTTTACTAAATTCTTTCATACTAGATACAAAGATTTGATTAGTAAATTTGGCTGTACCTGTAGATAACTGATTAAAAACGGTATTTCACATCCTAAATTTTTCGGTAATATTGTACTTAAAGCGCGGAAACCACTATGTGATCCGTGTAAACTCGTCGAACCTTTAAACAAACTTATTAGTAAAGGTTATCTTACCAATGCTGTAATTAGATCTTTGAATATAGTTTACATTGGCACTAATATCGATTTTGTCATCAGCAAACTAAAACATAACTAAATTTGTATTCTTTTCAAACGGGATGTATAAAGACACACCCACGTTCATTTTGATCTATAAAGAGGTTAACTCCTAATTATCCTACTTCCTGTCGATACATTTATTTTTGGCATTGCACAAGTCATGTCTTCTTTGACTGTCCATGACGTTAAAATACTAAATCCCTGGGATGTGTTTTAGTTGATTTTAGTCTCTGATGCATGATTTTTTATTATTAATTGTTTTCGGCTTTTAACTAGCTGCCAGTAACTGCGAGTACTCTCAAATCGTACTTTCTTGTTTATTTGACCTGTTGATACTAATTGTAATGCCTTTTTGTTATTCAATGTTTACTTTTTCAGGGTTATATCTGGTCTATATACCAGCTTTGATAAGTGTTTGGTATTACTATAAATTTTCACTTCTTTGTACTATAAACATCAAAATTATTTATTTTGTAAAAATATTTCCTTTCTCCATTTGAACTGTACACGTATACTTAACAACAAAATTATTTTCATTTACCTGTGTTTAAAGTAATTGCAAATGGCTGATATTTTTGTTCAAGCATATTGTTTTTCTTAAATTGTTTAACATTTCACAGCGGTATAACATGTTACTTTAATTATACTTCCCTTAGTTTATTTATTTTGTATTTACATTGTATCATAGATCAAATTTATTTGTTCAGTGTATGTTCACTGGTGTTAATATGTCTTTTGATTGAGTTAAGGCATTTCAATTGATATTTTATAGTGTGTTTTTCTATGTTGTGATGTTACACTATTGTTTCAGATAAGGGTGAAGGTTTGGTACCATTAATACGTTTATCCCGCTGCAATTGTTTGCACCTGTCCTAAGTCAGGAATCTGATGTTCAGTAGTTGTCGTTTGTTGATGTGGTTTATAAGTGTTTCTCGTTTCTCAATTTTTATATAGATTAGACCGTTGGTTATCCCGTTTGAATGGTTTTACACTAGTAATTTTAAGGACCCTTTACAGCTTGCTGTTCGGTGTGAGCCAAGGCTCCGTGTTAAAGACCGTACTTTGACCTATAATGGTTTACTTTTATAAATTTTGACTTGGATGGAGAGTTGTCTCATTGGCACTCATACCACTCTTCTTATATCTATATATGTCAGATACTAAAATACTAGATAATGGTAATCGTTTAAAAAAATCTTTTTCCGAAGCTGGCCACTATAAATGGACAAATATTTTGTCTGATATAACTAGGAGTTTATTATATTGGCATTTACATATTCAAACAGAATGGCTTCAAGCATTACCATTCTTTCTACACATCCATTTGTTATATATGCAGTCGAGATACAGTTTTTACCTCATTGGTACTTTATACTCGGATTTATTTCAGATATCCTGGATCCGAAATGTTTGGTTAGGGGCAAACTTTTACATTTATTTCAGTTAATCAGTCTTCATTCTATAGGTCATCGGGCTTTATTGGAAAATAATGCAATGGTCCTAGTGGAAGGTTTGTTCTTATGAATAAATAATTCATACGCACATTATAGAGCAAACTGTTGAAACTCAATGTTCAATACACTTATGCGGCCATTTTACATGGTACAAGAAGGCGAAAACTATTTTCATAATCTGTATGACAAATATGTTTAATATATGTTACCACCAATTATGCATAATTAGTCATGATAAAAGATTTTTTTATCCAGTCACAAAGGTTAATTGTTTTAATGATTTTTTTTAAAATTTAAGTTAAGGTTAAACCCCTATTTAACATTGGTTCTACATTTGTATCATGTTAAATCCACTTTTTGAGCTCAACATATACATGTATCAATAAGATCGAATTCCAGACCCATTTTTACAGCGGATGACCGTGAGGGCATTCTGGTGTTATGTTGCCACAGACATTTCTACCCATGTGACTTGCGTTTTTAACTGATAACTGAACGTATTTCGTATAATTACGCGGATATTATCGAGTGCAAAATTACATTCCTTATCGCTTGTTATATATTAATTTCATTAATAAATATTCACGAAAATAATTTTTAAGAACATAAATAAATGATATGAAAATGTTTTGTCGTGAGAAATATATATATATCAATAACAAATCAAGAATACCAAAAGTTTGTGTTAACGCATGCGGAAGAATATCTCTAGAACGTTTTGCAACAAATGCGGGAAAATATGAATTCCTACTCAAATCCAATCTATTACAAAAACGAATTATTACAAAAGAGTGTCCACCATGCACTTGCACTGCACTGTCATTAGAATAGTAGAATAGAATGATATACAAATGGATGAAAATTATGTATAACAAATAATAATATGATATATAACAACAAACCAGAGTATACTGATAACCGAAATGATTATATCACTACAATATAATAGTTATTACGGTGAGGTTGAATTCCCTGTCATTTATTCATCATCCGCACACGAACTTGCCTCAGAAAAATATATATCTATGTACCTTAACCTTACTTTTACTTGAGGTATAGAGATGTGATTTTTTTTCTGAGACAAGTGCTTGTGACCATCCACCAGAACTTGCGGTCATCCGATGTTCAGTACTTTAGTACTTTGATTGATTTTGATAGGATTTGGACTGTTAGAAAGTGGTATGTCCAGCAAAAAGAACGAGGTAAACATTATGATAAAGAATGTGGTAGACGTGGTGTTTGGTACCCTGACATATTGGGTCGTAGGATATGGACTCACCTTTGGGACGGATAAAGGCGCTAATTGGTTTACAGGAGTTGGGTCCTTCTTTTTAGATCCTGGTAAGACCATTTTCATTGTTCCTGTCGTATTTTTCTAGTAATTTATTCTGGAAAATTTGTAGTGGTAAAAAGCGATTGTTTTACCTTGCAAAGTAATATTCTTATGGGAATAATTAACATTGAAATAGTTTGCAATACTTCCGTTCGGGTAACGGTTAAAGTTTAATTATTACATAATGTGGTCGTTATAACATTTATTATACAAAAATAATTTGAAAAGGAAACTAAATCATAAAAAAATCGACGAATGTTCAAACAGCATTTATATATCAAACATAAGCTATTATGATATATATTTTTAGACGAAGAAACCATGGGAACAGAATTTTCCAAATTCATATTTCAAGCCTCGTTTTGTACAACAGCTACCACTATAGTATCAGGTAGGACTACAAAGCGACAGTGTAAGACGTGCTATAATTTTATGAATATTTTATTTTACGCATATTAAATATGAGTAAATCAAACTTTAATCGTGAATATCTTTCTAAACATAATGATAATTTATGAATATATTAACGTGAAAATCTTAGAGTTTGTGTTTTTTCAAGTCTAATAAAAATTACCAATAAAGTATTATCATTGTTTATTTTCATTTATTATTTTGCTTTTATGTTTATTTGTTTTATAACTTTTCTCCGAACAGGAGCAATAGCAGAAAGAACCAAACTAACTGCCTACATTGCATTTTGCTTGCTGAACACAGTTGTTTACAGTTTCCCTGCTCACTGGGTATGGTCAAAGAATGGGTGGTTGAAACAAATGGACGTGGTCGACGTTGCAGGTGTTGGACCGGTTCATTTAGTTGGAGGTGTGACAGCACTTGTGGCGGCAATTATAGTGAAACCAAGATATGGAAGATTCTCGGACGACCAAGTGACTGTACATGGAAACTCTGTAAATGCTGTCCTTGGATTGTTTATTTTATGGTGATAAGTTTTTCATTCATTATAGAATAAATGTATCTGAATAAAATGGATGTATACGTCAATAAGACATAGCAAAATAAAAGAAAGACACTTAGCGGTCTTTAACAATAGACAAAATGTCAAACTCTCAATCACCCAGAATCTAGAAAAGTAGTGACTATCTAAGATCTGCCATCAACATCGAATTCCCACAAAGCACAAAAGCGCAAGAAGGTATAACAAAAACTAACCACTCACAAAGTTCATAATTTAGGACAGACACATAAACATATGATACAGTTGAATTATATAACATACGGAGACGTAGTATAATTGCCAATGAGACAACTATCCACCAAATAACGTGATGGCAAGCAATTGTAGGTCCAGTGTTCTCGAAATGTTTTTTCCCTGGTGGTCCTTGAAGAAAATCTGCTGGTCCTCAGTATTATTTCTTTTGCAAAATACCAAAATTGTGTTGGTCCTTTGAAAACTGGTGGTAAAAACCTTCAGATCAACACTTTTCGAGAACTCTGTAGGTCACCATACGACCATCAACAATGAGAAAAACCTATACCTAGTTTTTTAGATCTTCCCCAAATTTAATCTCAATCTATGGACCAACACATGTACAAAAAGAACATTCATTAAAACAGCAGAGGAAAACATTTAACTCTGAAATACTTATATAAAAGATAACAAAAAAAAAGGGCAAGTACAAATACAAACAAAACAATAATAAAAGAAATCATACCGTATCAAAGAATGCTCGCAGTTACTGAAAACATGGTCAGATTTCTTACTTGTTGATATGAAATCATGCAGTCATACTCTTATATCGGTCACTGTACTTCATATAAGATTCAAACAGTAACGTCAAAAGCAGTTCAAGGAGACATGATCGTGTACAATGCCCAGAACAATTTGTACAGATTTAGAATACAATGTATGTACATATGACTTAACAACTTGGCTAATACTACATATTTTTAACGGTTCAGCATGCAAGTACAAAGTGTACTGGGATATTGCGTATATCTGAAAATATGATCATCTATTGTGCAGTGCCATGTTTAAATATTACATTAAATGACAACATATTTTAGATTCTTTGTCTTTTACCTATAATAGTTTTAACTAGTTTGCCTTTTCTTCTCATTTCTCAGCACCTTTTGTCCTTCTCATAGATAACAAAATCTGTTTTTAAAGTTTGTTTTATTTTAGGTGGGGCTGGTTAGGATTTAACTGTGGGAGTACATTTGGTATAAGTGGAGGAAAGTGGAAAATTGCTGCAAGGTAACTTCATATGTATACCCAAAGATTAGTGATAAGTAAAACATAAAACATCTTATTGTTAATCAAAGGATGTGCTTATTATGCATACTTTTTCGTTGTTAAACTCATCTAAAAATACATTAACTCAATGATTCTGATTGTAGAGAGGATTAAAACGTATCATTGTGCATTACCATGGTGCGATAAACTATAAACGATATTCATGACAAAAACTTTGGCTATCAACCAATCAAAATATAGAAATGATGTAATACAATTTATGAATCCATGTTTTATTCTTGTTTCTTTGTTTGGTGTTTTTTCTTCTATTCTTTTTTTTTTTCTTTATGAATGCTTATATTTTAACTTCAAATGTAGCTAACAAGTCTTTTTTTTCACAAAAGAAAGCTCTATTGACATATAACACTTTACTGCATCACGATTTTCTAAGTTCTGCATTAATAAGAATGGTGAAATCTAGCGATTTCAATACATTTTACCATATTCTAAGAACAAACAATCATAAAGTCATCGTATTTATTCATTTGTATCTATGATTTAAGCCAGCTAATCCTTCAATGCAATTCAATTCATCTTTCGATAACACAATTGTTCTTTGAACGTAATTCTAAAATTTTATCTGAAAAACCAATATGAAGAATCACCTTCAACCACACTTCAGATATATTGTTATCGTAGAATAAACTTGTTCATCTATTCTGAAGGCCAGTATGATGGCAACTGGCATGATCAACGCCGAGTGAACTATTTTTTTTTAACCCAATTCATATATACTGCCACCTTGTTGGTTTGTATGGAAAATCAGATAATCAAACACTATATTCGAACTTCTTTAACATAATTCCTTAAAGATAGATTATCGTCAAAATCAATGTACATATTAAAGTACAAGATTATGACGTTGCGTATTCATTTGGTAATTCTTATATACCTATGTCTTATACATTGTATAACTAGTATAGCGTCGCAAAACATTTTTTTATCCATTCCTTTTGATATTCTACCATCACTAACAAGGCCAGAGCCAGGGAATATAGGCATCAGTCCCATCAGTCCCGTCCTCTCCACCACCCCCCCCCCCCCCCCCCCCCAAAAAAAAAAACCCCAAACTTTTCATTCTAATGTGTTTAATCCGGATTTTTATGTCTTAGAATAATAGAATTAACATTAGAATTCCATACAGTTTATATTTCTTTTTTTTACAATTTGTCTTTCAGATCGGCTGCCACGACAATTTTATCATCTTGTAGTGGAGGCGTTATGGCTTTCTTATTGAGGTAAATTTTCATTCGTTTACTAGTTTACAGAGTCGATCGCATTTGCATGAATTTTTAAACATTTGAAAACGCACTTTTTAAAAAGCATATTAATCATTTAAAAACGAACTTTTAAAAAGCAAATTACAGTGTGTTGTATATGTTCCATAATATTTTGCTCGGTGTACATAAAAAAGGAACTTTATCAATAATATGCATTTTAATTCTTTACTATATTACTGTTTTCTTTTTCTTTTTTTATCTTTTGTATTTTTTTTTCATACGGAAGTTTACAAAATCACAAAATTGCATTGCTTAAAATATATGATGCGAAACGGTTGATCGATTTCAAGATTACGACATTTCATTTATTATAGGAAACTATTATGCTTCTTTTGCTATGCTTTTATAATAGAATATAATAGATGCATGCTTTGAACCAATATAAAACTTATTTTAGCATTTTCGTTAAAAGAAATAAGTTATCTTAAAATGATATGCATGTTTCGAGTCATAATATTCCGGCTTTCGGTTATTTTCTCTTCTTTGCGTTTGTGTTAAAAAGCATATTCCGTAAACCACTTAAATGCAAATTAATAGTCTAATGCGAAGTGTTTTAGTGCTTAATTGATTTTGAAATCTGAAAAGTTCAAAATACGATGAAGCAGATAACAGAAAGATAGGGGCTAAAACCTCAACTTTTCTACATGGAATTGGTTTTTTAATTTTAAATGAACAGAAAAGAAAATTCTAAAAGGTATTTTAAAATCTTGTTGGTGGTTTTGTTCACACCTGGGTCTATATACCGGTACCACTGTTGGTAGATGTATACACATAATTCATCCTCGTGTGTATTTTGCCCAGTGGTCTGTACTCTGATATTTTTTTCCGTTGATACGTTTTGTAATTTAACAAAATTTAATGTTCTAACTTCACAACCAATTCAAGTATTTTTTTTAGGTTGTGTTTGATTATACAGGCCTCCGTCCAATTTTAAGCCTTCAAAACGTCGTCTTCCGAACGTTCCTAGTGAAAGAAAATCAAGAAAGCTCTCCAGAGTAGCTTGGGATCCAGGCTAACTAATCGACCTACCGATGCGAGACAAAGATTGGATTGGACCAGGATACATTAAAGCAAGCAATTTCGGATGTTTATCAAATTTCGGAACATTATCGGTTTGGACCCGACTCGAAACACTATCATTTGAAATATATTTATCGAAAAGTCGTACAAATAATTTTAAAATTAGTTTTAATTGGTTTTAAATATCATTTATATTTAATTTACCTGCAGCAAAATTGTAAACAGGACAAGTAGCCATGAATACAGCTATGGGTAAATAAAAACTTGCATCTAGGACCAATACATTCATGTAGTAGTCCAGCTTGCATAAAAAAGCACAGTTCTGTTATCGAACCTACAGGAAAAGGTTGTTTCTAGTATGAAAAAAAAAAAGAAAAATGCTTTCAGCATAGAATTACAATAACAATAATGTTCACTAGAAACAAATCTTGTGTTGTTTTTCTCAGCACACATATGAAAACATCGTTAGCGTAAATTCGAAAGCTCATTCTTTGCGCTTATCGAAAAGTAATAAAGTGCAAATTTTGAAAATGGCAACCCTAGTAGTTTTTTGTCAAATTCATTAATGTATTTGTAGTTTTGTGAAGACAATGTCTATTAAATATTCAACGATTTTCAGCAGAAAAAAAAGGATTTCATTACAAGAATTACATATGTTATACTGAATTTTCTTCGTCTCCATTTAATGCAAAATTAATGATTGAAGAAACTTCCTTCTGCTGTTTGTCATATATTTTTCTCGTCTAACAAGACAATTGACCGAGGAATATTTCATTATTTTAAAATCTAAGAAAAATTGTTTATTCTTTAATAAGGGGCATATATGATATACAAATAAGTGTGATATTGTTTTATAAAACATAAAAAAAAACACTTTGGTTTCTTGATTCGACACGTTAACCATATTCTTCATCCTGAAATGGATTAATTAATAAAACACCAATGCCATCACAAACTAAATACCACTTCGTCTAGTTGTACATGTAATTGTCTAAGCTGTACTGCATTACTGTAGAAAATGTTTCCTTTTTGTTTTTGTTTTTGTTTTTTGTTTTGTTTTTATTGTGTATTAGCACTGCTTGTTTGTTTGTTTGTTTGTTTGTTTTTAATTTAATTTTTTTTTAGGAGGGGTTCTTTTTTTACTCTTAATGCTGGTGTTTGTAGAAACTATATTTGGCCATACTAAAGGTGCAAACTTTTTTGGATTAAATTGAACAAAGTAGTGTTGATGGGAAATTAAATGTTAATTTTATGATTAAGCACAATACATAGTCTCTCCAAAGAATTCGTTGTTTTGAAAGTTTGATTGAAAATGATACAAATATGTCTCAATTAATATTCCATTTGTGTTGTATCTACATACATCAATTGGTGTCATTCAGTTCGATCTTTATATATATCTGCTCTTTTAATGCATTTATCCGATTCTATTAATTCAGCTGCACTTTCCATATTTCTGCTTCATAATTGTTGTTGAAATATCGATTGAAATGTATGTCAAGAAAAAGAATCTGAAATAAATGTTTTTTCATAATTACGCGAATGTTTTTTTATCAAAAAAATACATTATACGATTACATTTCTTCGTTAGAACTGTCTTGGGTTATATTTTCATTTTTATTACATACTAGTAGGACTTTTATAACACAAAACAACAAGCAATATAACTTTTAAATAAACATGCAACATTCATTTAATTTGTGGCGTCTTAGGCGGATTTTTTTTATCATATATATATAAGGATTTTGATCAAAACTTATATCATTTCACTGCATAATTATAATGATTTTGACCATTATTTGAATTATTTCGATGCATAATTATAACTTTGGATTTTGATCATATTAAGTAGAATAACATAGCAGTTTAATTACAGTTTCTTATTACACAAGAGGAAGTTTGATGTTCAATTGTTAGTGAATGGAATTCTTGGATCACTTGTCAGCATAACAGGTAAATTTTGACCAAATTGGATGACATCTCTACGTCTCCCTCCCCTACCCTTTCCCCTCCCTGAGGTATCTTACTGAATAAATAAAGTGAAAAGTTTTGAACTTATTTACTCTATGTCTCAAAATTTTGGTCAACATTTTTAATTCGCATAAGAAAACAATTATTCATTTTAAACTTTTTACTTTCTACAAAATATAATTATTATTAATATCCAATTTGAAAGATTTTTATCAACGGTTTTTGAGCAAGTGTGAAAAATGAGTGACATATAGATTGCCCAACTCCTTAGATTTGAAAATTTCCTCTCATTGATGTCTACAAAAAGTAGTATGGAACGAAATATATTAAGTAAAATGTATTATAATATTTCTTGTTGACACTTGAAGTTGACTTCAATTACTCACAACAGATGTTTTTTTATAGGTATATGCGCAGTAACAACAACATGGGCTGCTATCCTCATTGGTGCAGTTGGAGCATGTGTTACAACTTTTGGACAAATAGCTCTAGTCAAAATGAAAGTAGACGACCCAGTTGGCGCAGTAGCAGTTCATTTAATGGGTTCCATTTGGGGAATTTTATGTTGTGGTCTCTTTGGACTGAAAGATGATATTGAGCACAGTTTTAGTCATCATGATGGACTAGTCTGGGTAAGGTGAAGGGTTTGGATTACTTAATAAAAAAGTTTTAAAAAATGTCCCTTTAAAATCTTATTTTTTTTTCTTTAAGTTGTGCGATCTTTTATACTACTCTTACGGTTCGGCGTAAAAATTTCGGCCTTATAATTGTTATTGTCTACATGTAAACGTCTTTACTTTGCGGGTACCAAAATTTAACATTTGATGATGAAGAAATGGATCCAGATTTGGACAGTCAGCTGATGTTGCGTAAACATATGTTTTATAACTTTGAATATTCTCTTCACAAAATAAAAAAAACAAAGTAACAAACAAAAAGACAATTAATTCTTATTTTACTGGACTTTTTTTTTTAATCTGATTTAAGGTCCAGCATAAATCATGGTTCACAAAAGTAACACATTAACCATAACATGTGCTGAACCTATAAATACGCTTGTAATATTAACTGCTGGACAGTCATCATTAGTTCGTTTAACCATTCATCAATTGATAAATAACTAGAGGTACTATTACGGGGAAAATTCAATTCTTATTTAATTTGGCTTGGTGAATACTAATGTTAATGTGAACTCTATTCTAACAACAATAGATTATTTCGCTTTCATTTATTTGTTAGACTAGAAGATGTGGGTATTGCGTCAATGAGTCACCATTCAGACGACATATATAGCCAAAGATATCATGAGGTATAGATAGACTTTATGTCTATATATATGAAATTGTGTGCCCACTATTTAATACACAAAAGAAGTAAATTGGATGTGTAATGCATTCGATGGTAATCGTGCTGTATCAGTCATCCGTGATGATAAAGAAAGGCTAACTTGTAATACGCCGGGTTGATATGAATGTGATATCAAAAAAGCCGTATGATAATCTCTATATAATAATGTGAATAATATATGGCTTTTTTCGATATTAATAACCAATATAATCCTTCGAGCAGAGCTCTTTGGATTTTATTAGTGTTTCGGGTTAGTACAGGCACAGTGGATACAAGCGTCATATTGAAAAGGCCAAATGTTATTCTTTATTTATAATGCGTTATGATAAATTCTATTCTAGGGAGGTGGTTTCTACTTACTTGGAGTTCAGACAATGGCTGCAGTCACGATCATCATATGGTCAGTGGTGACGTCATTTATAGTTCTCAAATTAATTGACATGACTATAGGGTTACGACTTACCTTAGAAGAAGAACTTTATGGGGCTGATTATTGTGAGCACAACGTTGAACTTCCGCCGGATGTAAAGGAGTATGCTGAATCAGTACTGCGCAAACTGAAGGAAAAATCAGAACGTGCTAAGAAAAGTAACGGTAACGTCCCACGCGCAGAACAAGTCAATTCAACCCCTGATCATCCTACAGACAACATTCCTGCACGTGACACAGATGATCTTATTCTTGAAAACATCAACAAATGTTCTGACGAGGATGCCACTGATAACGACGATAAAGTGCGCAAAAAATGTGAACAGAAACAAAATGGTAGAACAAACGCAGACGGAAGTCTACTAAACAACAATGGTCTGAAAAGTATTGACAACGATGGAAAGAAAGATGCAGATGTTAAGCTAAATAAGAGGAAAAGAGCGCGTAAAACCGTTGTGTTTTCATCCGTGAATAGGGATCAGAAAGTCGAGGGCGGGCAGTACAATCCCGCATTTAAAGAATGACATTTGTTTTTTTTTCTAATTATTTGTCTTGGGTAATTCTTTTAAGAATATAACATTGTACATTAGAAGAAATTATCATCTTATTAAAGCCTCACTTATGTTGTTAATTTTCAAAGGAAACTTTGACCAATAAAATGTTGTTTTCTTAGTGCATATTTCAACATAATGTCAAATAAAACATATTGTGCTGCAGCAAATGCAATATAAAGTTTTCTACTCTATATATAATTCGTTTGGTGTTTCAATACATAATATTACATTACATCATCGATAACATTACTATCAGTAAAGAAGACGTAAAGACAAACCATTATAGTCAGAAAACGTTACGCATAAAATTAGTGATAGGGTCATAGCACAGAAATATAAAGTATCTTGTTATTTTAGCAATTACAAATATTAGTTATTTGCCATATATTAAGAAATTACTTATACTATAAATTTCAAAAACTACGTTTTCGCTGAAAGCCTCAGTTCTTGTTGCTGTTTTTATTTGCTTTTAAAAGTTGGTTTCTTACAACCTTGTCCTGACATTTAGCAATGACCAGCCAACTGTCTTAGGAAGGTTTTTTTTTCTATTTCATTTAGTATTATCTTTTCATCTTGAAATCTTCATTTTGATATTATATTGTAAATTAATAATTTTACCTGTCTTATTCTATAGTGAATGCTGCATTGTTGTTTTCTAAGAAATGTTCACAAAAGTAAATTATAATAGTACTAATTCAGGAGAAAGATACAAGGTCCTACTAACATATTGTTTACTCTTTGCTATACAGGATAGTGAGTGTAAGAAAAATAAGACCAATACAAATTCCGTCAAGAACTGATTCCGCTTCCTTGACATTTTATCACAAATATCGACGTCCCTTGTGGAAATATTATTCCACCTGCAGGAATATAACAAAAACTGTTATTTTATACCTAGCTTTTTATGTTTTTTTTAATTATAACGCTAACAGAAATTTTTCTTCAGAAAGATTATAAATATATTGGTGTTCACTCTTTGGGTTTGTTGTTTTTTGATAGGAAATTCAATTTGCTTATTAATAGTTTGAGGCAATATTCAAATGTTTCTTTTGTTATTCTTCATAGAAATTCGGTTGCAGATTTATTCTGGTCATTGCACAAGATCGTGTCTATTATATATTATACGTTCAAATTATCATAAGATACAAATAAGTACATATGTACTTAAAGTGACGTAAGGTATTTTAGCGGCTTAACTACCATAATCAAATGAAAATTATATTTTGACTGTTTGAAAGATGACATTGATATGATATACTAAGTAATTAAATTAATTCAAGTCTCTAAAAAGGACAATGCCAAAGTCCAAATGAAGTGGATGTAAGCAATTATAGGTAACCGTACGGCCTTCATCAATGAGTAAAATCCATACTGTATAGTCGGCTATAAAAGGTCCCGACATGAAAATATGAAACAATTCAATTGAGAAAACTAACGGACTAATCTATAATAAAATAATTTACGAAAAACAAATATGAAAGTCATGAACCAACGACAACCACTGAAGTACAGGTTCCTGGCTTGGGATAGGCACATAAAGAATGCGGCGGGGTTAAATATGTTCGTGAGCGCTCAACCCTTCCCTTACCTGGGACATGTTTTATCTTAAGTCTTGTTAACAATATGTGTCTAACGTACCCGATCGTTATTCAAGAAATACGCGTCAAGTGCACTGTTATAGGCAACAAACAGATATATCCCCTGTGTCTTGTGTTCATTAAATCGTTTTATGAAACATATTTACCATTTGTTTGCAATGTAATATGTTTAAGGTAAAATAACTATAATCCTGCAATTGCATTATTCACGATGCACTTATTCACATTAAATTGTTTATGTTTTGTTTATTTTTAATGATTTTTTTTTTCATTCGAATAAAAAAGAAATTATGTATTTAAATTTGCTACATTGTAATCAGGGAGGAAACGGAAGAAGAAAAATGGTACTTAATGACATTTTAATCCGCATAACTAAAACAATTTAAATGGTTAGTAGACGAGTGAAAAATTGCAAATCAAAGCTTTAAAAAATACCCAGTAGGTGAGGGTTTGGGTTGTGTGGTGTTCGAGTTGTAAAGAGGGGTGAGGGATGGGACAAATTAAAAGCTACAAGTTGAAAAACGGCAGATAAGAAGTAGAAGATGGAAAGACATTGTTTACTTGTTTCCAGGGAAGGATTGAATTGAGTTTCTATAGTCTGTAATAGATCACAGACGTTGTTTACTTGTTTGCAGGGTTTCTATAGTCTGTAATTGATTAAAGACGTTGTTTACTTGTTTGCAGGGTTTCTATAGTCTGTAATTGATTACAGACGTTGTTTCAACTACTTGTTTCCAAGGGAGGATTGAATGACGCTGTTTATTTATTTCCAGGGAAGTTTTTGTAGTCTGTAATTGAGTTACAGATTTTCTAATTGAAATTGCATAGAGCTTCTTGTACACAATTACGAACTATGGTAGATTGGTGCCCCCCGTAAGTATTTAGTTTGTAAATACCGGATGGGAACTAGACTTACTTCAACGTGTCTTTGGCAATCATACCACATCCCTTATTTTTATATATGACAATGCAAACTCGTTCAATCTTACATTCAGAGCATGTGTTGAAAAGTACAACCACAGCCGCTGAAAGGTATTCAGATAACAAATTTTCAATTGTATTTTTAACAATGTGTACTTCACAATTAAGGAATGACCTTCACTTACACTATTAAAACTTGTGTGAACTCAGATGCTCCCTAAAGGTAAGTAGAAATTGTGTGAATCTGGTAAATATATTCCTTAGTATTCAGCCAATTTTTCACAGCGACCTTAAACCTATCGAAATAATCACTTCAATCTTCTATTAAGATTACTTAAATCAGTAGCTTGCTAGTTTGCAGCAATCCTCTATATAAAAAAAAAGATCTGATAAAACACACAAAAAAAAAAAAAGAGTTTGTGGATATTTTATCAGCTACTAATATGTGCAGGAAGTTAATAAAACTTAGTATTTCGCATCCATCTTTTACTGTAAGTTAACACGTTTATAAATTGTCCTTCAAATCTTCCTTTTTGATAAATAGACTTATTAATACAGATTATAATTATACTATTGTTGTTCAACCACTGCGTGTGGTAATTTTGGCAATAAATGCCTAATAAAATGTTTCCTTTTTGGTTTTGTTTTGAATTTAAATTTATACAGATTGTTCGAGCATTGCACAATATTGTATCTTCCTGATAGTCGTTTATAGATCTACCAGAGACAAAAACTGTATGTCTGATTCAAGACTTCAAATAAAAGATCATTACAAATATGCACAGAACTTTAAAATCTTAAAATATAAATAAACTAAAAGATTTGAGGTATAGCTCATTGAGACAATGACAGAAAAAATGTACTGTTGAGGACGTTACTACATGTGAAAACTTCCATGAATTACAACAACCATTCATAGAGTGTACATGTAGGAAGGCATGATTTCTTAAAATCATGTCTTGTACTTATGACGTTACTACATGTGAAATCTACAATGAAATACAGCAACCTTAGTGTTAGATGGTAAAAAAAAATCAGCAGATTACCAATTTGTGCTTGCTTTAAGTGATTGCTCGCCTTCTTCGACTCAGTGTAACATTGTTAATCATTATCTTTTTTTTTTTTAATTATCGGAACGATCTAGAGCTTGGCACATTTAATAACAGGCACCTGTCTATTGTTGTAGTCTTTAAATTGCCCTCTAGAATGTTTTTTGGTTATTTGTGTCGTTGGGTTGCAGTTTCATTGACGTATTCTACACACCTCTTTTTATTTTTACCCATTTCTAGCTGCTTTAGTGTGTTTCTACAAGTAAATCTAAACATATGGTTCAAAAAGGAAATTTTTAATGTGATCTCGAGTAAGTTAAAAACAGTTATATAGAAAATAGTAAAAACCTGATTTCCTGTCTTATTCTAAGATTAAAAATTATGACAAAGTATATAAGACGGTAAGTCAATGATCTTCAGTAAATAATAACTTGCAATCAATTTCTTTTTGTCTTATTTTTGATTACCCGATCTTTTAAAGGCATTTCATTTGTTGTATAAATCTCAAAAATACAAAGATTCCTTTGTGATTGTCTATTTCTTATATTACTTTTTGAAATCCAGATATTGAATTTAGTCAAAAAGCGTTGTTTTTCTTTATATCAAATTGTATATAGAAAGATTTGTTTAGTGCTTTTTAACTAAAACCTTAATCATTATTAATATTAACCTTCATGAAAAATAATCTTAATTGAATGACCTAGGATATTCTGATGAGTAATAAAGCAGCTTATAGTTTCTAGGTTATAAAAAAGAAAATGCAATAGGTTAAACAAATACATGTAAATAACGACTGATGGCGGTTCAAACAGATTACAAATTAAACACATTAATTTTATGATTAAGCAATTAGTATTACTTAAATTTGTATTATATAGTAGATGGCTTTTCAAATATTCTTTCTTGATTTAAAAAATACCCAATCAAAACGAGGAGAAAACATGGGAATAGGTGTATTATTTATATTAAAAATTACATCTAATGATCAAATACTCTAGATCAAATATAAGATTAGGAAAGAGTCCTTTTTGTGATGATTAAAAAGGATAATGTGCATTTAAAAGATTGTTCAAACAGAGGGATTTTCCTTCTTTTATGAATGCAGTTGATTAAAAAATCTGCTTATCTAAAGAATGCATTGTCCATTTTGATGCAAATTTTTGACCAAACTCTACACATTTGGACTTCATACTATTTAAAGCTGTAGCAATTTTGACATCGTTCCTAGTTAAAACTTTCATTTGGATACTAGAAATTATTGCGTGCATTTATTATTGCGATTTTGTCATTTAAGAATAAAATGCGATTTTAATTTTGCGATATTGAGAAAAATCCTGTTAAATTCATATAAAAATTTCAAAATGCGAGTTTAAATTATTGCGATTATAACCCTGTCGCATTTTCGTAATAATAAAAACATCGCAATAATTTCTGAATTTACAGTACACTCCATTTTATTTCTTAAAATTTAAATAAAGTTTTGACTTGCCACACACACACATTTCGTAATAGGGAATTTTATGAAATGACACACCCTTGAAAAAAAAAGAAAAAACAGTGATTTCATACAAATAAAAGGGAAACAATGGCCTTAAATTAAAAAAAAAGGCTAGATTGAGCAACACGAACAGCTCTTTATCAGGAGATATACCCCCTTTATTTACAGGTATACGTTTTGGACGAATCCACAGATACTAAGAACGAATTTTTGCAAATAAGCTACAAAAATTAATACGGTTGTCTTTCAAACAGTTAAAGCACTTGAAAAGGTAATTATATGAATTGAATTATGGCTAACGCCTTCAGTTATCTCAATCAAACCGTTTATTCAGAAATTCTGCAATTCTTATCAATACTTCTTACTCTGCTTTAACAAAAATACTAATATTAAGGTTTTAGCAGTCAAGTTTTATCATCACCATGTTTTCTCCGTCATTGACTGTAATTGTCTTGTCAATATTTTTTGCATTCCAAATTTTATGATATCATGAAATTATAACGGGAAATTTGCTTTTTTAAACGTTATTTTAAAGATGACCAGATGTGTAATGATCAACTGTCTTTTTTCTTATTCGTTAAAACTGAGGGGGAAGATACCAAACGGACAATGAAAACTTATTATTCGAGTAGAAAATTAGATATGTGTGATGATTCGTTTCGAAACAGATGTGGTTAAATTTTTGAAGAGTAATTAATTTTTTATTTAAATTGGATAACTCCAAAAGGTTCCATGTGATGCGGCTTCAGCAAGTAACAAGTCTATATTTTCACAAGTTTGTGCAGTCTTCTGCTCTTCAAAAAAGTAAAATGCTTAAGCTCAGCCAATTAGTAAAAATAAAATCATGTCCAATATCATTGCATACGGGTTTTTTTTTTTTTTAATTTCTATTTGTGGTTGTGTTCCTCAATTTGAGGCGCATTAGGGATATTGAGCAATATCCGTGGTCATCTTTGACACAGACATTCAAAAAAGGTCAAATTACTCATGCTGAGGCTCGTAAAACTTCCGAAAGAATGACTTCAACTTTACCAATAGGAACCCTTGGTTCAATAGCTATATTGTAAGCAGCAATCTTCTATCAAGAAAATCAGGACAGAAACGCAAGTTCATGAATATCGTATCAACTGGAAGATATATTATACACCATATGCTGGCGCTGCTGAAATCTTGCTACATAGAAATGGAAAATTCACAGTTGGAAAGCAGCATTCATCTCTCTTGTATTTTTTTGTTCTCAATCGAACCGCATTGTCAATTTTAAGATGTAAACTTCACTCAACAATTGAAGTTACTTCGCTCAGTCCAGCAAATACTTCGTCAAACTAACATATTTTGATTGAAAATTTAAATAATTATGTAATTGTAATTAAACTAACAGTAGTAATTCAATCTGACAAAATTGACATAGGTTAGATGCATTAGACGGTTCTATATATTTAGACATGTTAGGTTTTAATGACTTAATATAATTTGGTTTCCAAAAGTTTGTAGCTGATCGTATATGATGAGGTTGTTCCAGAAACACGTATCTCGAACACTAGAATAGGGATTATGACTTTATACCAAAATTACCTAAGGAAAATGTATTTTACTTGCCATTTAAATTTATTTGAGTTTATTCGAATTCTTTGTATTACGGAAGTTCCGTCGTCTGTTTTGCTTGTTTCATTTTTCAATTGTCATCTATAATGGTATCATTGTCATATTCATTGTACTTATTCGCTATATTGTATTTTGGATAGATCGTAATTTCTATGTTAAAGAGATGCTTTTAAAATTTAGCACTGGAAGCCTTTCGTTACTGATCTATCTGCAAGATACTTAAAGGAAAAATGATCGATAATCAACTGTCGTTTGAATTAATGATGGTTTTGTCTAGATTTAATTCAATAGACACTGATCTATAAACTGTACATTATGGATTTTGAAAGTCAGAATTTGAAAACTATGAAAATTCTACAAATTTAAATCATGATCTTCACGGTGCATGAAAATGGCAAATAATTCAACAACAGTTAACACTAATGGCGCGGTAGCTATTGTAAATAACTTGACATGGGATGATGCAACATGGATTTTAACCAGTTCTTTCATTATTTTCACTATGCAATCTGGTATGTTTTTGTTAAATGTTTTTGATATGATCCAAATTTATTGTGTTAATGTACTGTAGTTTTTTTTTTTTTTTTTTATGTTGATTTTTTTTTTTTTTTTCTTTTTTTTAGAAATTTTACTAAATAACTAGAGATTAATGTAAAGTGATGTGGTTATGACAGATTTTTTTTTTTTTTGAACCTACATAACTAAAAAAGTCTTTCATTAACTCTGCATTTGTTGTCCGACAAAAAAATTATCACAAACAATATGAACGCGTAAACAATCAGATCTAGAGGATACCGTAAATACATTAGTAGAAAAACCTGACAGAAAATCATGTCTGAAATGGACAAGAGAGGTGAAAGATACCAAAGGGATATTCAAACTCTTCACAAAAGACGCTCCTTCATCCTATTGTAAAAATTGGTGTAAACGGGAAAAATCTGATAAAAAATTTCTTTATTCTTATTTAAATAAATGTATGAATGTTGTGGATATTCGAATATCACATTTTGAAAATAACTTGGAAATAGATAAAAGAATATATAATACGCCTATTTCTAGAATAAGAAACAAACTTCAAGTACTTGCAAAGCGGTTTGTGTTTGTACCGGCCGACAAAGCAGCCAACAATTCGGTGGTGTTATGACGTAAATACTGCACGGAATCTCTAAAGAATGAAATTATACATTCTTCTACATTCAGGTCAGTGCGCTCCACAGAGAGTCATATACTAAACAGTCTTATCATAACCACATCACAGCTTAAGGCCTCTTCTGAACATTTGAAGGTTCCTACTATGTTTTGGTTACCTATACTACACAAAAAACCCGTAAAATATCTTTTCATCTCGTCCTCTAGTATGTGTTCTACAACTAATCTTTCAGTGCTTTGAACTAGTATCAAAGAACTGGCCATTAACTATTGTAATAAAACATATGAAAATAGTGGAAGTAACTATTTTTGGAGCGTAACAAAATCTTTGGATGTATTAGATAAACTTCGTGAATTTGGTGGTCCTTTTGAAAGGTTTGTCTTTTATACTTTTTACACTACACTTTCACACAATCTTATCAAACAAAAGTTTTCTTGTTTAATTAAATGGTTGCTTGAAAAACCTAATTGCAAATATATTTACTGCAAATCATTTAAAGCCTTCTTTTCTAATGACAAAGGTAAATATGCTAGATATACTTACTGGAGGTATGATGAGATGATTGAATTGGATAATTTTCTCCTTGATAACATTTATGTACGTTTTGGCAATAAAGTGCATTGACAGGTTGTAGGTATTCCTATGGGCACCAAACGCACCCCTTAAATAGTAGACTTGTTCTTGTATTGTTATGAATCACAGTTTATGACCAAACATAGTAAAGACCTGTCTTAATTGGGTTTCATTGATAAATTCAACAACACTAATCGTTATTTGGTGATATTTTTCGTTAAATAATCAAGAATTTTCTAAATATACTGCCAAAATTGACCCAAAGGAACTTACTTAAAATAAATCATGTATAAACGGTAATAACGGTCCTTTCCTAGATTTAGATATTTCAGTTTTACACGGGAACTCTACTTTAAAATTTAGATAAAAGGGACGATTTTCCTTTCCTTATTGTTAATTTTTCTTTTTGGATGGTGATGTTCCTTTGGCACCTCTCACGGTGTTTATATTTCACAACTGGTTCGCTATGCCCGTGTATGTAGTGAAGTTTTGGATTTCAATGAACGTAATCTATATATTACTGGTAAATTGTTATTAAGTATTGGATTTTGTTACCATAGATACAACGATTTGGTTTGTAATCTTGGCTGTACCTGTAGAAAACTTACTTCCAACGGGATACCACATCCTAATTTTTACAGTGATTTTGTTTACCCAGCCCGAAAATTTAGAACGATCCGGGTAAACTAATCGATCCTTTCAATAAAATTATTCTAAAAGTTACCAATTCAACACTGTAATTAGATCTTTAAATGTTGTTTTTATTGGTATAAACACTGATTTTGTTATCAGTAAATCAGAACTTAACTAATATTATTGCGTATGACACTGAAAATATGGTCTTCATTCTTGTGAAGAAAATGGTAAGGTTTGAAATATTTCTTAAATATTAATTCAATACCAATACTTTAATTTGTATTGGATTTATCCCAGGAAATGAGAACAAGGGACACAATTAAATTCAATTTTTTCCCTAAACTTCTGATAAAATATAAAATGAAGAACTATATTTTTAATGAGAATTTTTTTAATAGTTAATTGATAATTTGAACAATATTAATTAAGTTTTAGATCTTGCATGGTTGATTAATTTTCTCTCAAAATTTCTGATATTCTATTAAAGTTTTAAATATAATATGAGGCAGGCATTACCTGTGAAAGGGGATGAAGTCTGTATAAATTAGTGTAGGAATTCAAGCATCATTTGCACTTCGGAATCTGTAGAAAATGAAGCCAAAGTACTGAAACATATCTGACATTCGACCTATTGTTCGGGATTATAGTTGTGACATCATTTTCAATGTAAAGAAAGAAACACCATCATCAGGTATTAATGTTATAGAATTATCAATTATTTTTATTGCCCAGTTCATTAGTAGATTGTTTTCTATATTGATTTTCTACTGCAGTTTCAGAAAAGAAGATTACAAAAGGAAAACATTTTGTAAAAACTTACCAAAATTTACCAAATTAATGAAAATTGTTAAAAATTGACTATAAAGGGCAATAACTCCTTAAGGGGTCAACTGACCATTTTGGTCATGTTTGACTTATTTGAAGATCTTACTTTGCTGAACATTATTGCTGTTTACAGTTTATCTCTATCTGTAATAATTTTCAACATAATAACCAAAAACGGCAAAATTTCCTTAAAAATTACCAATTCAGGGGCAGCAACCCAACAACCAGTTGTCCAATTCATCTGAAAATTTGAGGGCAGATAGATATTTACTTGATAAACAAGTTAATTCCTGTAAGATTTGCTTTAAATGCTTTGGTTTCAGAGTTACAAGCCAAAATCTACATTTTACCCCTATGTTCTATTTTAGCCATGGCAGCCATCTTGGTTGGTTGGCTGGGTCACCACACATTTTTAAACTAAGTACCCTAATAATGATTGTGGCTAAGTTTGGTTGAATTTGGTCCAGTAGTTTCAGAGGAGAAGATTTTGTAAAGATTACAAAATTTACAAAAACTGGTAAAAATTACTTTAAAGGGCAATAACTCCTTAAGGGGTCAACTGACCATTTTGATCATGTTGACTTATTTGAAGATCTTACTTTGCTGAACATTATTGCTGTTTACAGTTTATCTCTATCTGTAATAATTTTCAAGATAATAACCAAAAACGGCAAAATTTCCTTAAAAATTACCAATTCAGGGGCAGCAACCCAACAACCCATTGTCCGATTCATCTGAAAATTTGAGGGCAGATAGATATTTACTTGATAAACAAGTTAATCCCTGTAAGATTTGCTTTAAATGCTTTGGTTTCAGAGTTACAAGCCAAAATCTACATTTTACCCTATGTTCTATTTTTAGCCATGGCAGCCATCTTGGTTGGTTGGCTGGGTCACCACAAATTTTTAAACTAAATACCCTAATAATGATTGTGGCTAAGTTTGGTTGAATTTGGTCCAGTAGTTTCAGAGGAGAAGATTTTGTAAAGATTACAAAATTTACAAAAACTGGTAAAAATTACTTTAAAGGGCAATAACTCCTTAAGGGGTCAACTGACCATTTTGATCATGCTGACTTATTTGTAGATCTTACTTTGCTGAACATTATTGCTGTTTACAGTTTATCTCTATCTATAATAATTTTCAAGATAATAACCGAAAACGGAAAAAATCCTTAAAATTACTAATTCAGGGCAGCAACCCAACAACCCATTGTCCGATTTACCTGAAAATTTCAGGGCAGATAGATCTGGACTTGATCAACAATTTTACCCCATGTCAGATTTGCTCTAAATGCTTTGGTTTCAGAGTTATAAGCCAAAATATACATTTTACCCCTATGTTCTATTTTTAGCCATGGCGGCCATCTTGGTTAGTTTGGCAGGTCACCGGACACAATTTTTAAACTAGATACCCTAATGATGATTGTGGCCAAGTTTGGTTAAATTTGGCCCAGTAGTTTCAGAGGAGAAGATTTTTGTAAAGGTTAACGACGACGGACGCCCGACGGACGACGACGGACTACGGACGCCAAGTGATGAGAAAAGCTCACTTGGCCCTTCGGGCCAGGTGAGCTAAAAAGCAAGCTATTTATTTTTTTATACTGAAATTAAAGGGAAGTCTTTCTTGCATATGATTAAATTACAGTTATTTTTGTGATTAAATATTGCAACTTTAATAAAAAAAATTGGTTATTAAAATGTAATTAAATAGATATTGAATATGAAAAATAAAATAAAACGAAACCTACAACTAAAATATATTAAAAAAATACACTTGACTATGCAAATGTTTTGTCGTTTTCGTTTGTTAATACAATACATGCAAACATTAATTTGTTTCTAACTTGAACCTGTTTAAGCGAATTTTTTTCTACGTTTATAAAAGTATGTTTTCAACAACATGAGCATGAATTATTGAAAGTTCAAATAGGATCAGAAAAGAATTATTAAACGATGTTTCTACTTCTGTAGCAGTTAGAAAATAACAACAAAATTAACGCCTCAAAACGTTTTCAAAACTTTAGTTAGTAACAATTGCGCCCTAAAAGTGCCGCTTTAATTACGATGATAAATCTTAAAATTAATCATGCATGCAATTTCGGTAGACTTAATAGGGTCAGCGATAAGATATTAAATGTCTATTTTTAGATACCGAGTGATGACAGATGCAGATAGAGATAAGAACAAATACTTTCTATTTATAGTTACCTTAACCACAAATACTTTCTATTTATAGTTACCTTAGCCAGGAACTAATTATCACTTCTGTAGTAATTAATTTTAAAATGTTCCTCTTTATAAAAACAAGATAATTATTTTTTGTGAAAACAATCAGATAATGAATTTTCGGTTTTAATAGATTATGTATAAATTTGATATTTAGGTTTTTATGCATGTAAAATAATTTTATGAAATTTTGAAGTTTGTTTTATTAATGATAATTTTTTAAAATTTTATCAAAAGCAACAAAGCTTTGTGTGATCATTTTGATAATGTACTGATATAAACGCGTTCTCTATAAATTAATTAAAAGCTCCTGGTCAACAGTACTAGGCAAAATGTAAATTTACAGGTTACATTTTTTCTTTCAATACAAAGCATCTCAGTGATCAGTAGGTTATACAGTGCACCCAAATGACTAGACTAGTATAAGAGAAGAAGGATAGGTCAATATAAAAAACCTACAAGGCTACTTCAGTTCAATTAAAAATATTTAGATTATTCTAATGAAATAATCAAATGTCAGAGAGAAAATGTGTTTTTAAAGTTGTAGGAATACCAAAGAGAACTCTCCAGTAAGATACAGTGTAGTTAAAGTAAGGAATTACAGGTTATAATACAGCCTTCAATATTTGGCTCACTTTGAACTGCATCCTACTAAGGGTACCAAAACACTATTATAACAATTCAAACAACATGCTTCTGACAAAGACATGTGCTTATGAATATACCTGTTTTAAAAAATTTTACATACATACCATAAAACATTAATGTAACTATACCATGTAAACGACACTTTTTAAAAGTTAACGAAAGAACATGTTCAACTATAAAAGGAACACCTTACAATTTTCATAATTGTGAATTTAAAACAAACTCATGTTTAACAAAGGGTATTCAGTGATAAGGAGCTACCATTTGATTTTATGGGGCTAGGATGAAAAATTTTGTCCTGCTTTTTTTTTGGTTGTAATCTCTGTCCTGCCTTTTTATTTTTTACTCTATTCGGTCCTGCCTTTTTTTTTACTAGTTTATCCTGAATTTTTTACACAAATTGTCATCCTGCCTTTTTTTTTACCAAGTTGCTCATCCTGCCTTTTTTTTTACTCAAAACTCCTGTCCTGCCTATTTTTTTCAAATTTCATCCCAGCCCCCCCATAAAAATCAAATGGTAGCTCCCTAAATGCAGTTTGTATATGTTAATTTTTTTTTAATTTAAATTTCAATTTAGTTTGTTTATTTGTAAGAACTTAAACTTTTCATAGCACAAATCACACAACTTTAAATTGCCAATGCTTACAACCCTAAGCATCATTAAAACCTTGCAGAGCTGGTGTAAGGATCTTAATAATACAATAACAAGTCCTTGTTCAAATAACTTTGAACATACACTACAGCTCAGGTGGATTCTGCTTTGTCTACCGGCCCACCAAAGGAGTGGGCACCGGGTGAGCAAAATTCTACCTTGTCCACTCTGCCCACCCATAGGAGTGGGCATGTAGTTTCTTTGTTTAATCTAAAAACATGCAAGTACAATCACTTGAAAAAGCAGATAAGGATTTGTAATCAATATTTTTACAAAAAAAAGAGATTATAGCTAGAGTGGGCACGGGTGGGCAGGTGAAAAAGCAAAATCAAACACAGGCTGTTGTGTATCTCAAGCATTTTGTATATGCATTGTTGGTATATGCATAGACATATGCACATTGACGGTTCTACAATCTGTCGATACCTGTATTTTGGCATTGCACAAGTTCATATTTTTCTCTGACTGTTAATGACGTCTTTATACTAAATCCATTGGATGTTGGATGTTTGCTGATAGATATTTTAGTCTTAGATACATGATTTTTTTATTAGTTGTTATTGGCTTTTAACTAGCTGTCAGTAATTGCGAGTACTCTCAGATCTGTACTTATTATCTTTTTTGTTGTAGGGATGTATAAATACCTTGCCAAGTCCGGTCTGTGTTTTTGTTTCTTGTTTTCTTTTTGTATCGATCTGATAAGTTAAACCCCTTTCAACTGATTTTTATTGTTTGTTCATATGTTGTACTGTTATACCACTGTCCAAGTTAGGGGAGGGCGCCCGCTAACATTTTTAACCCCGCCACATTCTGTATGTGTCTGTCCAAAGTCAAAAAGCCTGTAATTCAGTTTGTATAGTTTGTTGTTGTATACCATATTTGTATTTCGTTCATTGTTTTTGCATAAATCAGACCGTTAGTTTTCTCGTTTGAATTGTTTTGCATTTGTCATTTCGTGGCCTTTTAAAGCTGACTATGCGGTATGGGTTTTGCTTATTGTTGAAGGTCGTACGGTGACCTATAGTAGTAAACTTCTATGTCATTTGGTCTCTGGTGGCGAGTTGTCTCATTGGCAATTATACCACATCTTCTTATTTTTATATCATAATAAAATTGAGAATGGAAATGGGGAATATGTCAAAGAGACAACAACCCGACCAAAGAGCAGACAAAAGCCGAAGGCCACCAATGGGTCTCCAACGCAGCGAGAAAATCCCGCACCCGGAGGTGGTCCTCAGCTGGCCCCTAAATAAAATTGTGTACTAGTTCAGTGAAAATGGACGTCACACTAAACTCCAAAACATATAAATGAACTAAAATTAAAAAACATACAAGACTAACAAAGGCCAGAGGCTCCTGACTTGGGACAGGCGCAAAAATGCGGCGGGGTTAAACATGTTCTGTGAGATCTCAACCCTCTCCCTATACCCCTAGCCAATGTAGAATAAAGAAACACATAGTAATACACACAGTAAAACTCAGTTTAAAAGAAGTCCGAGTCCGATATCAGAATAAGTAACAAAAGAAACTAAGCAAAATGACAATGATACATACATTAACAAAGGACTACTAGCAGTTACTGACATGCCAGCTCCAGACCACAATTAAACTGATTGTAAGATTATGTCTTCATCATATGAAAATCAAGTACAATCCCTCCCGTTAGGGGTTTAGTATCATACAATCATAAAATATATGAGAAGAACATAATCCGTATCATGCCAACAACTGGTTTTAGAATAATAGTGTTTATTTCCGATGCAAAGACCCTATGAGTGAATCAATATTAATACCAAAATATGCAATCCTTAATGACCTGACAACAGTATCGTAACTATATCCTTTCCGAATAAGTCTGTTTAAAGGTTTGGTTAGCTTTTGAGGTGATGCCGACATTTTTGTGCTTTGTAAAGAATATTACCATAAAATATCGGATGTGAAATACCTGAACGTATAAGATGTCTACATGTTGATTTATATTTACGAATGATGTCCTTGTACCGATGATAAAATTTAGTAAATGTTTTGACTAGTTTGTGATATCGAAAACCCTGGTGTAATAATTGACAATCCCATGACAAAAAAAAACGAAAAACGACAAAAAGACAAACAACAGTACACAAAACACAACATAGAAAACTAAAGATTAAGCAAAACGAACCCAACCAAAAACAAGACGAATTTCTTTTTTTTTTTTCATTCATACTACCGCTTACCACAGTATTTGACTAATGAAAGATTGGTCAATATTTTTGACGAGGGCTGTCACTGTCTTTTTTTCCAGGTTCCTTCATTAAGTTTGAAATATGCAGATCACCGGTCGTGTTCGTCGAATTTTATTGAAACTTGCCATTTCTGTATTGTTTTATGAGTGAGTTGATGATCACTGTAACACACCATATGCTAATATTCAAATGTTTGTTTAACTCACTTTATTCTTAAATATCACGAAGTTGGTAGTTAGATAAGATAAACACTGAGAGCATGAATCAGGACAAAAAATATATCTCATTTAGATTTCTTAACGATACATTTTTGATAGTTTAACTTTTTCACAGGTTTTGGCCTCTTAGAATCCGGTGCCGTGACCAGGAAAAATGAAGTAAACATAATGATTAAAAACGCTGCCGATGTTATCTTTGGTGGCATCAGTTACTGGATGGTAGGATTTGGAATGAGTTTTGGAAAAGACGAAGGATCAAATGGATTTATAGGAGTAGGATATTTTTTCGTTGACTCTAATGGCCCGGATATGGGTCAGTTATTCGCAACATTTGTTTTTCAGTTATCCTTTGCGACCACAGCAACGACTATTGTGTCCGGTGCAATGGCTGAACGAACTAAATTAACATCCTACATGGTATACAGTTTCTTTAACACATACGTTTACTGTATACCAGCGCATTGGGTGTGGGATAAAAATGGATTTTTGAACAAATTAGGATGCGTAGATATTGCAGGATCAGGAGTTGTACATCTATGTGGAGGAACGGCTTCATTGGTAGCTACCTTTTTGTTACAGCCTCGTACAGGAAGATATGAGAATGGAGCACAACGACCTACCTTGGGAAACCCAGTAAATACAATAATAGGGTTATTCATGCTATGGTAAGTACTGTTTTTTTTCTACATTTTTGTCTTGTTATTATATGTTTTCCAGTATAAAGATAATCTGTTACATTAAAAATGTAAAAATTTCACACGAAGTTACCGATGAATGCTACCTTCTTAATTAATCAAATATCATATTTGAATTGGACTAATCAAATTACAAAAAGTTAAGGGCGAAATTAATTCCTCTTAATACCAAATATGTTTGAGCGTAAAGTTATTTTTGAGATCTTAGCAATGCTGCCAAATACTGAAGGATTACATTAATATTTATCCTAGTTCCTACAAAGTCGAATTAAAAGTGAATAGACGAATGCTTCTTAGAAAAATCGGGAGGCACAATTGTCGGTAGAACACAGTAATAGGTATTTCTGCGTAGGAAGGGAGGTTTATTTTTTCTCCAAGAGAATTTATTAAAAAAAAAACAATTATTGAAAAAAACAATAGTTTCAGGCACAAGCTTACAACTTGAAACGAAGTATAGATATAAAGTCATTTTATAGTAGGCAATACTAGTCAAATTTATGACTGAAAAATTGAAAAGAGTAAAAACATAGTATTTTTTTTTAGTATTCAATTATGTATGTTTAGGTTGCCAACACAATTTTGTCAATATAACGGAATTATAAACATTAGTCATACAAGTGGGAGGTTTATCTATCTATAAAACCAGGTTTAAACCACCATTTTCTTCGGAAAATGCTTGTTCAAAGTCAGGAATATGACAGCTGTTTTCAGTCGTTCCGTTGTTTGATATAGTCAGGCGTTTGGTTTTGTCAGATTTAATGGACTTTCTTCCCCCTTTTTAAATTAACTAATACACTGATTGTATGTCCCATAAATATACTAGTACAGAATCTTTGTTCTACTACTCATTTCTTTTATAATGTTACTCGGAAAGGCAATTTGTTTACTTGTTTGGAACATAAGAATCTATGTTTATCTTTTGTTTGACCAGCTGGGTTATATGTGATACAGTTTGAACTTCTGACCGTGCTTTTCCTGTATTTTAAAGTTAAAACAAGTAAGAAGATAAAGTAACATTTAAAAAATATTTACAAGAAAATGTCAACATAGCTGTTGCAAATTACTTAAAAATTAGATAGGACAAAACTCGATAAATTATTTTGTTTAATTCCAGTCTTTCTTTCTTTCAATGAGACAACTATCCACAGGATCAGAGACCAAATGGATTTTAGCAATTGCAGGTCACCATACGGTCTTCAACAATAAGCAAAACCCATACCGTATAGTCAGCTATAAAAGACCCCGACATGACAAAATGTGCACATGATGTAGAACAATTCAAACGAGAAACCAAGCGGTCTGATTCAAGTAAAAAAGCAATAAACGAAATAGAAAGCAAATATGGATAGACAGCGACCAACGACAACCTCTGTTGTTTTGTGATAGTTGTGTGAAGAAGGCTAGATCCAAAAATAAGCTTGTAAACAAAACAAATAATTGATTTGATTTTATATAGTGTTTGTTTCGGAATCTACCAGTTCATTTAAGTTTGAAAGGCGAACGTCCTTTCTTGTCATCTTACCATTTGTATCATGACAGCCAAGTTCAACAGGGAAAGTGTTGCTCTAAGTGAATGTCGTTTCAAACTATGTTTAATTTCCTACGAATATAGGTGTAGAAGATAATATTATTGTAAATAAGTTAGTTTAAAAATACAATGTATCACAGTGAACGGTAGATCAATGAATTTAAGTTGTATTGCTAATGTTTCTACGTATTTAAACATCCATGGCTTTAAAATGTTTAGGTTTGAGCATGATGATCAAGATAATTCTAGAAAAGTGCTTCGGACACATGAAATTTATTATGTGTTATCTTCATTTTCTAGTGTTCGTTTTATATTAATATCTTGTCATTCATTGATTTGATTTTGATTTTGGTGTTTTAACGCCACTTTTAAGCACCGCTTTTGGGCTATTTCGTGGCGGCCAGTTTTTATTGGTGGAGGAAGCCGGAGTGCCCGGAGAAAACCACCGACCTTCGATAGGAAAACTGACAATCCTAGTTAATTAAGATTGAAGTCGAGTGCACCCGCACGAGCGGGGTTCGAACTCACAACCTCAATGTTGACTGGCTAGTGATTACAGTAGTAACTACTTAGACCACTCGGCCACCGAGGCCCCCTGTCATTCATTGTTATACTTTTGAAAAAAAAAAAATAAACTACATTACTTGATATTACAGACGCTTCAATTGGATGTTGTTTGTTTTGTTCTTTTAAACAAAACAATTTGTTGCGATATTAACCATTTAATAGTTTATTCGGTACATATTTTGTTTATTTTATAATGTTTTAACGCCACGAAATAGCACAATAGTGTTGAAAGTGGCGTTAAACACCAATCAATAAATTAATAATATTTTCATCGAATGATTGAAAACATAACCGAATGATAAATATACTCACCAAAGATACATTAGTTTCAACACAGTTAAAAATAAAAACGATGGAAGACAATAGATAAACAAAGGTTTAATGGTATCATTATATATTTTACTCCGCTTTATTGAAACTTTATATAAGAATGCAAATGTCTTTGTGTGTTATACACGTTTATTTGTAACAATTCAATGACGCAAGCTGCAATATTAAAACCCATACTTTAGAAAAGTTATATAGAAATATACAAACACTGTCTTTATGTGATATCATGCCAAGGCTCTATTAATTGTCATTCAAAATGGGAAGGATATATACTCCAGTGACAATATCAAAGAATGACTTGATATGGAAATCAATTATGACTCTACATATCGGAAATTCTTTAATGTACGCTTCTAAAGTCGTCGACAAAATGCAATGAAATTATCAAAGGAAAATTGAAAAAAAAAAAAATCTAAAAATTTTAAAAGCTCAATCTCGCATACATGCAGATTAATTGGGGTTTTTGAAATATATATAATGACATTTATAACGTTTATTTCGTCGTTGGATTTTCCTCCTTTTGCTTTGAACTAAAATATGAAATTCAAATGATCTCTAAGTAATCTTTCAAATACAATATCATCTACTTTCTGTCATCCTAATTTCCTGATAGTCAAGCTTTTTGGACCATTAGGCTGAATAATACATTAGGATAGCTAACATTAACATTCTAAAGTTTTAGGGATATGCTGAAACAAATTCATGTTTCCTTTATGATTGCCCGTAGCCTAAAATCATTGCTTAAAAGAGCCGGAGACCGGAGCCTAGAGCGCGTTATCACCCAATACGGAGATAACTATATGGGTCAGGAAAAAAATGAAACAAAATCTGTGTTATAGATAAAATATGTTCTTTTGCAACCTTTTTAATGACAAATTTAGGATAGATGTTTAACTTTCGTTTGGTCACAAGAAGTAAATTTTTATTCTACGTATTTGTGCATAACGCATTAAGCAAATAACATGTGACTGCGTATAGGGAAACAATTATAACGACATTAGAACCGTACTGGAAAGAATCCAAATTTGTTAATTATCAGTATTTATTTGTCACACCGAATACAAAACGGTCTGGGTGGTTGAAATGTACATATAAAACAACAAGGTAGCACATCCATTTGGTTACGTCTTTGCATTTAAGTACTTAGCATGAACATTTCAAGCGCAATATAATTCCATGCAATTTGTTATATACCTATAGCATGAATATTTTTTTACGTCATATAATTCCATAATATTCTTATGTTGGGAGAATTTGACATTCAAAGGTGCATACAAAACACATGTGCAGATAAACGCAAGAAGGTTAATACTTGTACGAGTAGATATGCGTATGCTATAACAACCTGTGCAACCTGAATAATGTAGCTTTTATCTTGAGCTATGTGGTTTTCTGAAATTTTATTTCAATGAACAGTGAACTTGGTAAATCCGTAATACGCATCTGGTGCAATAAAAAAAAAAAAAAAATACAGATAATGTTAATTGTTGAACTCAATTATTTCTAGTTGGTGTACATTTTCATAGTTTCTAGCTGAAATATATTGAAAATATGTAAACCAATGTAAATGAAATTATCAGGTTTTAAAAACCCATCTAACTGCATTTTCATATACTTCTAACCTGACTGATTAATTTTACAGGTGGGGATGGCTCGGATTTAATTGTGGAAGTACTTTCGGAATATCTGGAGGTAAATGGAAGCTAGCTGCTAAGTACGTATATACAAATATCAATATCAACTATTATGAAAAGAACGAAATATTCATAAATGAGACGTGATTTACTGAAGATGAAATAAACATCCACTCTGTTGGCGTATGTCTATAGCTGTTTGAAATAAGAAAGACTTTAATTTTGATTGTTTGAAAAAAAGTGAAAATAGGAGTAAATTATATATGTACCAAGCGCCTTTTTTATTTACCTTCAGCAGGACAGATATGGAAATAGGCATATATCATTTAAGCTATAATAGCTATAATAACCACTAATAAAATAAAAAACGACATTACAGCATGTTTTTTATCAATGAAAATAACTGCTTTTTTTCCGGGCAAACTGTGGTTGGGCAAACTAGCTGTTTGGGAATATACACGTAGTAAAATTAAGTTTGCGCATTTTCCGACGTCGAAGAGCTAAATTATCATTTTTGACTGGTGACAATGGCGGCGACAACAAGATTCGATTGCAGTTTGGATTTAGAAATAAAAATATTCTAGAATTAGAAAAAAGTCTTAAGACACAAAACATGTTATAAAAGTTTTTTTTCATATTTATTGCTGTATAAGAATACTTATAATAATGTCCTTTATTAAAAGAATAATATAAAAAATTATTAGATCTTGAAAAAGGTTATAATACCATCGATTCATGAAGGGAAAAAACATGTCACGGTCCAATAGTTAAGAATATTAACCTATGTCTATAGCTGTTTTGAAAATTTTTCTGTATTGTATTTTTCACCTTTTTCATATTTATATATTTATTACGGAGCATGCCAGTATTTATATTTATGTATTGTTCAATAAGTGTATTATTTGTGTAATATGAGACAGATTTGTAAAAGCAAATTTGCTTGTTTCTGAAACCTAAATATTCATTTCAATTGTATTATATCGTTATATGATGATTTATTTGAATACAAATTGTTTAAACTAACCTATGATCAAATCCATAAATGTATATTACTAGTATCATTCTGTGTGGCTTACTACAATAACTAAATGCATCTTTCATGGTGTTGCTTATCACATGTGTCATTTGACGTGTGGCTTATTATATAAATTATTTATCATTTTAGATCAGCTGTAATAACCATGAATGGATCTGTAGGAGCAGGATTTGCTGGTATCGTTTTAAGGTAATAATCATTTTTGTCTTGTTTTCATTCTAAAAACCCATCAAAGATACCCGGCTAATAATTTAGTACACTTAACGCTTTAGTATATATCTATATGCCTCATCGGGGCTCAATTACGAAGTTGAAATGCTGAAAAGCAATAATAGTACAGAAAACACAAAATATGAGAAATGTCCACGTCCCATTCTCTTCATGTGATATTACATTCATTCAGAGCGTTTGACCACTTCAATTACACATGACGAAAGTATGAAATTCTAGTTATTTTTTTTCGTCACGTGGAAAAAACTGAAATAATTTTTTTTTAATTTCAGTGTAATTTTATACAAGGGTAAATATGATGTATCAACAATAGTTAACAGTGTATTGGGTGGGATGGTTGGTGTAACAGCAAGCTGTGCAGTAATAAGACCGTGGGAAGCTGTGATAACGGGTGCTATTGGCAGTATTTTAAGTGTATTTGGAGCTAGACTTCTTGATAAGATGAAACTTGATGACCCTGTTGGTGCAATTTCTGTCCACGGCGTATGTGGATTGTGGGTTTGTATTCACTTCAGTTTTTCCTTAAATGGACTTTTAGACCCTAAAATGTCTTAGTTGTGAACAAATGCAATGAATTCTTTTAGATAAAAACAGTGTTACTTTGATATTTTCTTTTAATTTATACATCTGAGAGTTTCATTTGTCCAATGAAAAAGAAATGATATATGGTATAGTTTTTCCTTTCAAAGTACATTGTATGCTTGGGTCAAGATAAATGATATAAAAGTAGAATATACATGTAATACAATTGAGAATGGAAATGGGGAATGTGTCAAAGAGACAACAGCCCGACTAAAGAGCAGAAAACAGCCGGAGGCCACCAATGTAAGTCCGGTCTTATAAATAGATAATAATAAAAATAAAATTGAGAATGGAAATGGGAATGTGTCAAAGAGACAACAACCCGACCACAGAACAGACAACAACAGAAGGTCACCAATAGGTCTTCAATGCAGCGAGAAATTCCCGCACCCGGAGGCGTCCTTAAGCTGGCCCCTAAACAATTATATATACTAGTTCAGTGATAATGGACGTCATACTAAACTCCAAATTATACACAAGAAACTAAAAGTAAAAATAATACAAGACTAACAAAGGCCAGAGGCTCCTGACTTGGGACAGGCGCAAAATGCGGCGGGTTAAACATGTTTATGAGATCTCAACCTCCCCTATACCTCTAGCCAATGTAGAAAAGTAAACGCATAACAATACGCACATTAAAAGTCAGTTAAAGAGAAGTCCGAGTCCGATGTCAGAAGATGTAACAAAAGAAAATAAACAAAATGACAATAATACATAAATAACAACAGACTACTAGCAGTTAACTGACATGCCAGCTCAGACCTCAATTAAACTGATTGAAAGATTATGTCTTCATCATATGAATATCAGGCACAATCCCTCCCGTTAGGGTTTAGTATCATACCATCATAAAATATATGAGAAGAGCATAACCCGTGTCATGCCAACAACTGGTTTTAAATAAATGTGTTTAGTTCCGATGCAAAGACCCTATAAGTGAATCAATATTAAAGCCAAAATATGCAATCTTTAATGACCTGACAACAGTATCGTCACTATATCCCTTCTTAATAAGTCTATTTAAAGGTTTTGTTAGCTTCTGAGGTGAATACTGACATTTTAGTGCTTTATAAAGAATATTACCATAAAAGATTGGATGTGAAATACCTGAACGTATAAGAAGTCTGCATGTTGAGCTATATTTACGAATGATGTCCTTGTACCGATGATAAAATTTAGTAAATGTTTTGACTAGTTTGTGATATCGAAAACCCTGGTGTAATAATTTTCTGTAATACATAAATTTCTTTCGTTAAAATCTGAAACGTTGTTACATACACGAGCGAATCGTACAAGTTGAGATATATAAACACCGTAAGATGGTGACAAGGAACGTCACCATCTAAAAATGGATAATTAACGATAGAAATGAAAAATCATCTCTTTTATCATAAATTTTTGTATTAAGCTTTCCGTTAATGATATAGATATCAAGATCGAGGAAAGGGCAGTGGTCATTGTTAGTATTAGCTTTATTTAAAGTAAGTTCAACAGGATAAATTTCTTTAGTATACATACTGAAGTCGTCATTATTGAGAGCCAATATATCATCCAAATATCTAAAAGTATTATTAAATTTTGTATCAGATGTTGTTTCGATGGGTCTTTGCTGATTTTAGTCATAAATTGTAACTCATAGCAATACAAAAACAGGTCCGCAATAAGTGGTGCACAGTTAGTCCCCATTGGAATTCCGATAACCTGACGATATACGGAATCTCCAAAGCGAACAAAAATATTATCTAGTAAAAATTCAAGGGCAGATATAGTATCAAAGCATGTCCAATTGACATAGTTCTTTTGTTTATTGCTACTAAAAATGACCTAAAAGAGTTAGAACATATGTATTCACATTCTGACTTTTAAATGCCCATTTAATTAGGTGTGTGAATTTTTCTTAATGAGAATGTGAGGCAATGTGGTATACAGGGTAGAAAAATCAAAACTTTGAACAGATTCAAAATCACCAATATAAGCATGCAATTTATCAAGTACTTCCAACGAGTTTTGACACTCCAAAAGTAATTAATTCCACTATTTTCAAAGGCCTTATTTGAACAATTTATTATCAGGTTTTGATTGTACCAAGTGAACTGGTAAGAAGAATAGACAATTTAGTAGTGGAACAATGGCTTGAAGACGAAATAAATCTATATTTGTAAGGTGTTTTATGTAGCTTCGGAAGCCAGTACATAGTTGGGACTTTCATTGTATTTGGTTCTGCTTGTAAAGAGGTAGCTAAAAGTTTATGTTTGTTACAGATGTCGTTTTCTGAAAATGGAGTCAGTTGGAATGTTGGTGAATTGGTGATTTCTTTTTCAGAACCTCAATGTAAAATTTACGTCAAACAATAATGATATTATTAGCAGCTTTATCGGCCGGGACAAAACAAATTCCCTACCATACCCTCAGGATGTGTTTGTTACCTTGATTTGTCTCCGTCGATTTATGAGATTTTAACATCGGTAAACTATTGTTTCATTAACCTTTGAATTTAAAATGAGTTGATCTGAGCCTGATGATATCATGTTAGGTTAACTATTTTCTTCTCATTCATATTAGCAGCTTTATCGGCCGGGACAAAACAAATTCCTACCATACCCTCAGGATGTGTTTGTTACCTTGATTTGTCTCCGTCGATTTATGAGATTTTAACATCGGTAAACTATTGTTTCATTAACCTTTGAATTTAAAAATGAGTTGATCTGAGCCTGATGATATCATGTTAGGTTAACTATTTTCTTCTCATTCTCAACTTTTTTTTATTAAAAGGATACTGTCAATCAATATCAACTTGCAAAAGCAATGAATAGGTTCAATGAATTGTTTACCTCCCTTAGACCTAGTGACGAAGAAATTTTAAAACAAAAACCCTCTTCGAAAAAGTAATCATGTTATTTGTAGCATGAGAAGTGACATTCAAACAATAATTCGAAAAACAGTCTAACATAGTTTTACAAGGAAGTGAATGAATACAAAGATTACAGCATAAAATATGGAATTACGGAGTACGGGAGTACGACAAGAGCAATTGTTAGACCCTTGAAATTGCAGAGATAGACACATTATTTATTCCTTTAAAAATTATGCGTATTTCATTGAAAGATAAAAAGGAGGAAAACGTCTGGACACTATAGTGTATAAATTATAAATTTTGTGCGTCCAAACTGCTTTCCTGTTCATCAGGAATGATCAAACCTTAATATTTGAAGGCAAAGGATGTATCAATGTGACAAAAATGCAGTTTAGGGAGCTACCATTTGATTTTTATGGGGGGCTAGGATGAAAAATTTTGTCCTGCATTTTTTTTAGTTTTAATCTCTGACCTGCCTTTTTATTTTTCCCTCAATTCGGTCCTGCCTTTTTTTTTATTAGTTTATCCTGACTTTCTTTACATAAATTGACATCGTGCCTTTTTTTGCCAAGTTGCTCATCCTGCCTTTTTTTACTCAAAACTCCTGTCCTGCCTTTTTTCAAATTTCATCCTAGCCCCCACCATAAAAATCAAATGGTAGCTCCCTTAGGCATAAGACAATATTTGTAATTCAATGTTTAATTGTAATCTATAATAAATTACCCATTTGAACAATGCATGAACGAAAACTACATGGAAAATCATCATCGTTTATATTTGGCTGTTGATGAGGAAGCATCGATAAATTATATATAAGTAAACTTAAAGATCTTTTAGAAGAATTCGGAGTAAAGTAAGTTGATAAACCACTAGGATTAAGTTGAAAGCTTATGGTTTGAAGCAAGCGGTTTAGAAGTCTTTACGATTGTTAATTGGAAGCTACCGGGTTGTTCTGAAACTGTAATTTCCCACGGGAATGGTCGCAGTCCCTCGAACAGGTAGCTTGTAATAGTCTGGCGACTTCGGTGCTTCGGAGACTAGGTGTTTCAGAACTAGTTGTCTCAGGAACTGGGGTGCTTCGGAGACTAGGTGTTTCAGAACTAGTTGTCTCAGGAACTAGGTGTCTCAGAACTAGGTGTCTCAAGAACCTATGGTTTTGATGCTTGTTCTCTTTTATCGTTTTTGAAAGGTTATAATTGTTAAGCAAATCAGTTCGGACCTCAGAGTCAGTGAAAGGATTAAGGATAAATTGAGGTTATAGTTTTAGACTACTTTTGATGCAAAGTTAATTGTGTAAATATTGTTGTTTCTTTGTTCAGTTTCAAAGTTTAAAGGTTGGTGTCGTAGTTTTTTTTAGTAAAGCCTCCAAGTTGTAGTTAGGTTTTGAGTTAATTAAAAGATTGATATTGGAGTATCTCAGATTCTGTGAAAACGGATACGAACTGATAGTTTATAGGCCAAACACGTTACATCAATACATAAACACGTTAGGAGCAATAGGAATAAAATAGATTTAAAACAAATAGCCTAATCACCTAACGACAACTTTGCTTGTGGAAGCTGGAACCTTAGTTTCTTAATAAATTCTTAATTTATCAAGGGTAAATTTTAGAAGATAATGTTAAAAATCATGTCAGTACTGAAGCACCAACTACTGAGCTGATGACACGATGAAAATGTCATTTGAAGTCCATAAACGTCATTTACATGTCGAAGTGGGCATAATTGATATGAACTGATCCCTTTACAATTGAATTTGGCAAACAGTCACATCCACAAAAATATATAGAACTCACATCAGTATCGATATACAAGAAATTTTGTTGCCAAAATCTTTAAGGGTTGTTGCTCATATCAAACGTTTAATGAAAAAATGGATGTAAGACTGTTTTATTGTAATTTACCTAACGTTCACTTGGAAATGTTTCCTTCAAGTTTAGACGAAAATTAATTATTATAAATTCATTAATATGAATCAGAAGATGTGGTATGAGTGCCAATGAGACAACTCTCCATCCAAGTCACAATGTTTAAAAGTTAAATATTATAGGTCAAAGTACGGCCTTCAACACGGAGCATTAAGTAGGTTCTGCAAAGTGAATTGACCGATAGTTTAGAGATTGTTAATGTAAAAGAGGGTATTTTAGGAACAGAAATGTTGTTTTGCAGCAGGCCAACTGCGAACCCTAAAAAAGTTGTTAGAAGTGTTCCTTAGCGAGCATAGAAGTCTCTACTTACACGAGCCGTCGGATTTAACATCCCCATTTCAATCGCACGTGGCAACGTATTTATACAGCCCGTATAGCCAAACGGACACCCGTTGAACATGTGTTCCATACTACTGGATTGGAGTATTCAATGAGACCATATTTCTATACATTACTCAACCTTAAATAGGGATACTTCGATAGTGTTTTTAGTTTTTTCGCAAATGGTGATAAGTTAAAAGGCTAATGTAATTAAACGAGTATGACCAATTTAAAATAAATTTATGTGGAGACTTATTATGACGGACCATGGAGGTATGATATTGATGATAATATTTCCATGGACAGAATAATGTCTTTTGAACAACAGAAGGATATAACTAGATATATTATATAACTATTTTTCGGATTCGGGTACAAATAGTTGCCTTATCTTACGGTCTCATTGGGGGCAAACATCTTTTGTTATCTGCTAAATAAGGAGACTATTGTTACATTCTGCAATAAAATTTCAGACCAGTTTTATGTATTCATATCCTAGATAGAGAGTTTTTGTTTACTCCGTGTCAAAGGCCTCACTGTGACTTTGAGATGAAGAACAGCAATAAAAGCGCTGTTCTTTTGCTTTTTTTTTGCTGTGCATATACTGATTTTGTGTCATGGATGTATACCCCATATCCTTTCATTTCTATTATGATAGATTTCGATAATTACCACTATTTCTTTTATAAAATCCTTTAAATGCTACTCCTATCCTGAATTTACATTTGTCTTTTCGGCAGGGTATGCTAGCTGTTGGTATATTTGCACAGAAGGATAACTTTCAGAATTTGACAACGGGAAGAAACGGTCTAGTTCATGGCGGAGGCTTCTATTTATTAGGTGTACAGGCGTTAACATGCGTTTCCATAATGGCATGGTCAACATTCGGAACTTTCCTTATATTATGGGTAAGTAATAATATATCTGAGAAGAAAGTAATCGAAAATAACTAGGCGATGATATTTTGAGAGGAACTCACACGTTTGGAATAAGCTATACGAATTGCTAAGAATAGACATGTATAAGAAAAGATATTGAAAAAAAACATAATCTTTGATACACAAAAACTATATTGGCTAGTATAATTTAATTATTTTGTGATAAGCACGACATGACTTATATAACTAGTTCTTTCAGATGTAATGTAAATTAATCCATAAATACGCATTGGACAGGGCACAAGTTGTTCATAATATTTTGATAAATTCAACAAGTTCATTTAACCATCGCTTGATTCTCTCTCTACTAACGATTGTTAATTGGAAGCTACCGGGTTGTTCTGAAACTGTAATTTCCCACGGGAATGGTCGCAGTCCCTCGAACAGGTAGCTTGTAATAGTCTGGTGACTTCGGTGCTTCGGAGACTAGGTGTTTCAGAACTAGTTGTCTCAGGAACTGGGGTGCTTCGGAGACTAGGTGTTTCAGAACTAGTTGTCTCAGGAACTAGGTGTCTCAGAACTAGGTGTCTCAAGAACCTATGGTTTTGATGCTTGTTCTCTTTTATCGTTTTTGAAAGGTTATAATTGTTAAGCAAATCAGTTCGGACCTCGGAGTCAGTGAAAGGATTAAGGATAAATTGAGGTTATAGTTTTTAGACTACTTTTTGATGCAAAGTTAATTGTGTAAATATTGTTGTTTCTTTGTTCAGTTTCAAAGTTTAAAGGTTGGTGTCGTAGTTTTTTTTTAGTAAAGCCTCCAAGTTGTAGTTAGGTTTTGAGTTAATTAAAAGATTGATATTGGAGTATCTCAGATTCTGTGAAAACGGATACGAACTGATAGTTTATAAGCCAAACACGTTACATCAATACATAAACACGTTAGGAGCAATAGGAATAAAATAGATTTAAAACAAATAGCCTAATCACCTAACGACAACTTTGCTTGTGGAAGCTGGAACCTTAGTTTCTTAATAAATTCTTAATTTATCAAGGGTAAATTTTAGAAGATAATGTTAAAAATCATGTCAGTACTGAAGCACCAACTACTGAGCTGATGACACGATGAAAATGTCATTTTGAAGTCCATAAACGTCATTTACATGTCGAAGTGGGCATAATTGATATGAACTGATCCCTTTACAATTGAATTTGGCAAACAGTCACATCCACAAAAAAATATATAGAACTCACATCAGTATCGATATACAAGAAATTTTGTTGCCAAAAATCTTTAAGGGTTGTTGCTCATATCAAACGTTTAATGAAAAAATGGATGTAAGACTGTTTTATTGTAATTTACCTAACGTTCACTTGGAAATGTTTCCTTCAAGTTTAGACGAAAATTAATTATTATAAATTCATTAATATGAATCAGAAGATGTGGTATGAGTGCCAATGAGACAACTCTCCATCCAAGTCACAATGTTTAAAAAGTTAAATATTATAGGTCAAAGTACGGCCTTCAACACGGAGCATTAAGTAGGTTCTGCAAAGTGAATTGACCGATAGTTTAGAGATTGTTAATGTAAAAAGAGGGTATTTTTAGGAACAGAAATGTTGTTTTGCAGCAGGCCAACTGCGAACCCTAAAAAAGTTGTTAGAAGTGTTCCTTAGCGAGCATAGAAGTCTCTACTTACACGAGCCGTCGGATTTAACATCCCCATTTCAATCGCACGTGGCAACGTATTTATACAGCCCGTATAGCCAAACGGACACCCCTTGAACATGTGTTCCATACTACTGGATTGGAGTATTCAATGAGACCATATTTCTATACATTACTCAACCTTAAATAGGGATACTTCGATAGTGTTTTAGTTTTTCGCAAATGGTGATAAGTTAAAAGGCTAATGTAATTAAACGAGTATGACCAATTTAAAATAAATTTATGTGGAGACTTATTATGACGGACCATGGAGGTATGATATTGATGATAATATTTCCATGGACAGAATAATGTCTTTTGAACAACAGAAGGATATAACTAGATATATTATATAACTATTTTTCGGATTCGGGTACAAATAGTTGCCTTATCTTACGGTCTCATTGGGGGCAAACATCTTTTGTTATCTGCTAAATAAGGAGACTATTGTTACATTCTGCAATAAAATTTCAGACCAGTTTTATGTATTCATATCCTAGATAGAGAGTTTTGTTTACTCCGTGTCAAAGGCCTCACTGTGACTTTGAGATGAAGAACAGCAATAAAAGCGCTGTTCTTTTGCTTTTTGCTGTGCATATACTGATTTTGTGTCATGGATGTATACCCCATATCCTTTCATTTCTATTATGATAGATTTCGATAATTACCACTATTTCTTTTATAAAATCCTTTAAATGCTACTCCTATCCTGAATTTACATTTGTCTTTTCGGCAGGGTATGCTAGCTGTTGGTATATTTGCACAGAAGGATAACTTTCAGAATTTGACAACGGGAAGAAACGGTCTAGTTCATGGCGGAGGCTTCTATTTATTAGGTGTACAGGCGTTAACATGCGTTTCCATAATGGCATGGTCAACATTCGGAACTTTCCTTATATTATGGGTAAGTAATAATATATCTGAGAAGAAAGTAATCGAAAATAACTAGGCGATGATATTTTGAGAGGAACTCACACGTTTGGAATAAGCTATACGAATTGCTAAGAATAGACATGTATAAGAAAAGATATTGAAAAAAAAAAAAACATAATCTTTGATACACAAAAACTATATTGGCTAAAATAATTTAATTATTTTGTGATAAGCACGACATGACTTATATAACTAGTTCTTTCAGATGTAATGTAAATTAATCCATAAATACGCATTGGACAGGGCACAAGTTGTTCATAATATTTTGATAAATTCAACAAGTTCATTTAACCATCGCTTGATTCTCTCTCTTACTAACGAATATATGTCCTTATATTTAGTTATTAAAGAAGACTTTTGGTATTCGACTGTCTCTAGAAGAAGAAGAATTAGGTGCAGATTTTGTGGAACACAATATAGATAGCAACAACAGAAATGATTCCAACATCATATTTTCGTCTAGACGTACAAGTCGAATTCCGTCATCAGTTTCTACTATAACAAGAGACAGCCTCGAAATGATAACAATTTCCGAAAACATCCGAAATGCACCAAATCGTACTGATGAGAACGAAGATAATGCTTTCTGTAAATTCCTTGATCAGGTAATAACAAAACTGAAAAGAAATCGTGAAATCGCACCTGCAGAATGATCAAAATTTGCTGTAATCTTGGAGAGAGTTTACATAGGATTGAGATACCATTAAACTGTACATACAACAATTATGATGAATTATAGAAGTTAAGGCGTTGTAAACACGCATCCTAGCACATATCTCATTCCGCTTATTTTACCACAGAAAAACCGACGTGTGTCGAATAGGCATTCCCGCATTCCCACAATTACTGTATCTTTAAGCATTATTATTTATAAAGTCTTTGCTTTTCCATGTAAATTAAATTCAAAAATAAGACTCTCAAAACATTAAATATACCGTCTGTTACAGTTCACAGATCATTAGAAATGTTAGATAAGGTGGAGAAAAATATTTGCGCAATTCTTTTGTTGGATACAACCGTTTTATGTTTTCAAAGTCATCAATGAAGGAGAGCTTCTATTTAAAAAAAATTACACCAGTCAGAACATTTGACATGTGATTGAGAAAAACACAAAATAGCCGAAAAACTTAATTATCTAGTTTGAAAGTCCTGCCACTCAGCATGAACTACAAATAACCGACTTTTAACAAATTCGTAGCAAGGCCTGCATATGGGTATTTTTTCACCCAATTGATACGATATTTAAGGGTTTGTGGTCCTATCATGTTTTCGTTGAAAGGGGGTTTCTAATCACGGTTTTTTTTTCGTATTGCTTTTCATTAGAATGGTTTGGAGATTTCTTTGTTATGATTTGTGGTGTCTGTAATTATCCATTTTATTTTGAAAATGGAGTTTTTGTGATTTTTTTTCCTTTTCCATTATACTTTTTACTTGCTAGAGTGAGTGACCCATATTCGCCGCATAATTCGTACATTCCCACTTACATCCGACCTACATTCGAATATTTGGTACTTTTTATGTAGGTTTCAGAAATTTAACTATATGAAAAAAATGTTTGATAAAGGAATCATTTTCAAAACATTGGTTAAATGTTCTAAAAACAAACGCATCTCAAGAGGAAATCAAGTTGTTCGTGTACCATGGGGGACACATTTTCGCCGCAATGTATGATATGACCATCCTCATTATACTGGTATATTATAAAAACGAATGTTTGCAAGAACATGAATTAGCTTGAGAGATCATTCCTTTACGATTTTTCTCACAAATATTTACGTTAAGACTGCGCATGATTGCCATATAAATCTTACATAATTGTCAAAATCGTTTAAAAATACCTACGTATTTCTTTATATGTGCGAATAACTTTGGAAATGGGGTAAAGAGGAATATCAACAGTTCGAACATTACAAACAGCCTTTACCATCTTTTTAGGCAAGTATTAGGTAAAGGCACAAAATTTTCAGAAGAAATAGCAAAACGGCGAAAATGTGTCCAAGGCGAATATGCACCACCCACTCTAGTAATCTGTGATCTGTAAAATTATCATATAATCGACAAATTGTATCAACAAATTGCCACTAAAAAGTTAAATCACAAAAATACTGAACTCCAAAGAAAATTCAAAACGGAAAGTCCCTAATCAAATGGCAAAGTCGAAAGCACAAACACATCAAACGAATGGACAACAACTGTCATATTCCTGACTTAGTACAGGCATTTTCTTAGGTAGAAAATGGTGGATTGAACCTGGTTTTATAGCGCTAAACCTCTCACTTGTATGACAGTCGCATCAAATTCCATTATATTGACAACGATGCTTGAATAAAACAAACAGACATAATAGGTAAAAATGTCAAAATAGGGGTACAGCAGTCAACACCGTGTCACAATCTTAATCAGAACAAAAACAAACAAATATTTAACAAAGAAGCACAAAAAAGCATATATCACATTTAACAACCTCGGTCATTGCTTATTTATTTTTGTATTTTATTTATGTATGCCAAATTAGCCCATAAAGGATCGAGGGATTTTAAGCACTGGGACCGAATCGTAATTTTTACATTAACTCTGGCGTAGAATCGCGTGTTTGACATCAGAATGTAAACGTCACACAGGTAGAGATATAAAATTTTGTCGTTCAAAGTATGCAAAAAGTATAATAGAACAATAACACAATGGCGGGATGTTTAAAGTACAGAGACACGTCATATGTATTAAAGAAACATAAAAAGTCACACGGACAAAGCACACAAGTAAAAATGAAAAATAATACAATCAACACAATGACGGAATGCATAAGTACAGAGCCACGTCAAATGTATATCACCAAAAACAGACCAAAAAGTAAAAGTAATATTAATAAAGACAAATAAACAAACACTTTAACACGTTATTAAGATGATAAACAGCGTCAGTACGCAGAATCTATACTTCAAGACCATCATGTATTATTTGTGAAGTTGATACGGAATATTTATCAACAAGGTCTTGGTACCTTCCGATGAACTTTTTTAGAAAAAGGACGAGACGTTCTTTGACCCGCCCCTGGTTCATCAATTTTCTGCTCAGACACTGGTGACGATTATAAAGTCTGAGTAGGAGCTGCAAGCTCTTGCATACCGAATAAGTTGGGAAATGTATATCCCATATGCAGGTGAAGTTGGTATATTGCTACTAAGGTGCATGGGGGAAATTGATCATTTTAAAATTAAAATCGTCTCGTTTGTCAAAGATTCTGGTACTGAGATGACTGTGTATGTCAAATTCGAGGTACAAGTCTAAAAATAAGGCGGAGGAAGCCGTGTCTGTTGTTTCTTTAATTTCTAGTTCTGGGGGATATATTAATGGAACCCAATCAGAAAAGTTCGGATTGTTAATGGAAAGAACATCATCAATATATCTGAAAGTGACACTAACTTCTTTTGTTCAAGAGTTTTTATATTATTTGTTTCACGTATAATGTAATTGTATAGAATTATATATAACCGACGTCTCAACAGTATCAGTCCAGATATTTTGCTTATTAAGTCAAAAGGCTCATTAGATTTCAAGTTACACGCTTAAACACTTTTGATAAAAAGTGGTATTGTTAAATGAATGTATGCATACACCTTGTCTTAGTGTCATATGGAACTTTATCAAATGTCATATTTGGTTACATTATAACCATAATTCTTAAATCATTCGTTCTTTACAACCGAGCACATGCGATATACATTTCAGAACTTATGATTTTAATTCATGCATATCTGTAATTGGATTATAGTGAAGATTAAGATCACTTAAAAACACCAGTGAAAAACTTTAATTAAAACCAGAGTGATTAAAATCGGTAACATCAAAGTCCAAAACATGCATTTACATCTGTTCGTTTGCTTCTGGCTATAGTTCATTTTCTCATACATCTTGCCAAATTTTGTTTAGCAACAGACCTTTATGTGATAAGCCCTTCAATGTGTGCAGTATAAGAGGTTTAACTCATATTTCAAATGCGCTATATACTTTTTAGATAGTTATGGATAACCTTTCGTTTATTTGATACCTAATTTATGTAAGATCGAGTCCTAAATAGCCAACGGTATATTGTCGTGTCTGAGTAGTGTTCCACAAATCGGGGGAGGGTTGAGATCTCACAAAACATGTTTAACCCCGCTGCATTTTTGCGCCTGTCCCAAGTCAGGAGCCTCTGGACTTTGTTAGTCTTGTATGTTTTTTAATCTTAGTTCATTTATATGTTTTGGAGTTTAGTGTGACGTCCATTTTCATTGAACTAGTACACATTTTTGTTTAGGGGCCAGCTGAAGACCGCCTCCGGGTGCGGGATTTTCTCGCTGTGTTGAAGACCCATTGGTGGCTTTCGGCTGTTTTCTGCTCTTTGGTCGGGTTGTTGTCTCTTTGACACATTCCCCATTTCCATTCTCAATTTAATTTACATTTTTTATACGTCGGTCATGGTTAAAGTGCAACGCTACAGCAGTACAATAAGTCCAAACTGCATTAGTAATAGATGTGAAAAAATGATTCCTTTATCGGAACACTACAAAGAATGCGATGACTTTGATTTGCGGATATGCGAAATCAGCACTCTACCTTTCCAATCGAAATAAGTTGATACTTTATTTACAATGAATATTCTGCTTCTACCTAAAATATAGTTGGCAGAAAACAGTTCAGACATATGAAAATGTTATAATTTTACAATTCCCAACTTTTTTCTCTTTTCTTTATGTGTTCTACATGTATGAATACGTTAGTTTTACCTTGGTAACAACCATCTTTTAATCGAATTACGAGAATTGAACATCAGTAAATCTACATATTTATTCGAAATAGGATGTCATTACTACAAATGATTAATAGCTATCATCACTTGATAATTGATCGTTAAAAGATGTATATTTTTCTCATAGTCAGAAAACCTATTCATTTAGTAATTGTTCTCGCACTATGAAAATTGATAGAACATAACAAACAAGAGGCTCTCAAGGTATAAAACCACTAATTCATAGCCCCATTGCTTTCTATGTTAAGTTCTGCAATTTCAAGCATAAATGGCTACTTTGTCTTAAGTTCAAATAAAGTGGCAGTCATTTCATGTCAAAACTATACCTTATCTTGACTGGTGCTGAAAAATTCAACAAACCTTTAATTGCATATTAGAGCGCACTGGTTCTCGGAAGTTTGATAGTACAAAAACAGGTACTTCTGATCTGAACAACATGGTAAATGTCCCCTCCTACTATAATTTTATATATTTTTGTAGTAATCAAAAGAAACTTTCAACAAGGGTTCTATAGAGATTCCAAGTCCCCAAGCTTTCATTTGATACCAAAACTACCCAATTATTTCACCTACTGACAAACAGCTATGCGTAGGAACTATTTTGTTTAAAATATGTACTACTTTCTTGTATGTACTTTCCGACCGGGCCCAAAGTAGTGGTTCTATACCTCAAGAGCCTGAATCGCTCACCTGTAATTTTTTGCTTAAATTTTTCATCAATGATTATTTTTGCTTTTCAATATATATTAATGAGTGGCTTAAAAATGTCATTTAAATGTTCTTTGTATTTGTTATATTTTCTTCAAAAGCAAAAAAAAAATGTATTTTACCCCTATGTTCCATTTTAGCCAAAGTGGCTATGTTTCTTGACGTACAAGGAAATAAAATACAAAATCTATACTAGATACTCTGAAACTCATACAGCCAAAGTTCGGCTGAAATTGATTCAGCAGTTTCAAAGGAGAAGATTTTTTAAAGTAAGAAACTAGATGAATAAATTGTGAAAAATTGTCTTTAAAGGACAATAACTCCTTTAGGGGTCAATTAACAATTTGGTAATTTAAACTTATTTGTAGATCTTACTTTGCTGAACATTTTAGCTGTTTACAGTTTATCTTTATCTACAATAATATTCAAGATAATAACCGAAAACTGCAAAATTTCCTTAAAATCATCAATTCAGGAGCAATAACCTAAAAACAGATACCCAATTTGGCTGATAATTTCAGGGCAGGTAGACCTTGACCTAATGAATACTTTAACTTCTTGTCTGATTTGCTCTAAATCTTTAGTTTTTGAGATATAAGTCAAAAACTGCATTTTACCCTATGTTCTATTTTTAGCCATGGCGGCCATGTTTTTTGACGAAACAGAAAATAAAACACAAACTTTATTTTAGATAACCTAAGAATCATTCAGCTTAAGTTTGGTTTAATTTGGTTCAGTAGTTTCAGAGGAGAAGATTTTTTAAAGTTAGAAAAAATGATAAACATATTGTGTAAAATTGTCCTTAAAGGGCAATAACTCCTTGAGGGGTCAATCGACAATTTTGGTCACTTAAACTTATTTGTAGATCTTACTTTGCTGAACATTTTTGCTGTTTAAAGTTTATCTTTATTTATGATAATATTCAAGATAATAACCGAAAAACTGCAAAATTTCCTTAAAATTACCAATTTAGTGGCAGCAACCCAACAATTGATTGTTAGATTCATCTGAAAATTGTAGGGCTGATAGAAATTGACATAATGAACATTTTTATTAGTCAGATTTGCTCTAAATGATTTAGTTTTTGAGATATAAGCCAAAAACTGCATTTTACCCCCTATGTTCTATTTTTTAGCCATGGCGGCCATGTTTATTGACGAAACAGAAAATAAAACACAAACTGTATTCTAGATACTCAAAGAATCATTCAGCTTAAGTTTGGTTGTAATTGGTTCAGTAGTTTTAGAGGAGAAAATGTTTGAAATAGTTTACACCGGACGGACGACGACGGACGACGACAGACGACGACGGACGACGACG